>VYZU01033357.1:8965-38393 GCA_013401355.1 Ceyx cyanopectus | reverse complement strand
CCGCTCGCGCGGAGCTGCCGGCCCCGCCCCGGCAGGCGGCGGCTGCGCGCGGCGGGAAGCACAGGGTGCGCGCGCTGGAGGGCGGAGCCTCCTGCCAGGACGGGGGCAGCTTCTGGGGGCCCTGGCGCGCGCCCAGGGGCTCGTCTCGCTCCGCCTCGGCTCAGCGGAAGCGCGGCCCCTGGCGGGAAGAGCGACCCCTGGCGGGCAGCAGCGAGCGGGGCCCGCCACGGCTCCTGGCCCTTGACGGAGCCGCCCCGTTTGGCGTCAGCCTCGGCTCACCGCGTTCTCGCTGTGCCACGCAGGACGCCCCTGGCTGCTCACCCCCGAGACCCCACGGTGAGGGCGGCTCTCCCTTCACAGCCGGCTGCTAGAAGTGGATGATCCGGGATGATGCTGTGTCCCCCAGCCTCTTCAGAGCGAGGGCTGCAGCAGCGCAGTGCGCGGAGCGATCCCCCAGCTTCAGGGTCCGCAACAGCCAGAGACTGCGGTTAATGGGCTCCTTCCTCTGGGCGCTGGACGAAGCGGTGCCACGATGCTATAGGAGGAACCAGCCGTGCGTCATAGCCCTGGCCACAGGGCCTGGCCGGTCGGGGCAGGGGCAGAGCTGCTCTCCAGCGCGGGCCCCTCTGTACTAAACCTCCACGCAAGGGCTTTGAGCAGCTGCCCGCGGGTTCCCACATGCTCACCGCTGGGACTGTTGCAACCTGGCAGAAGCAGCTTGGTTTCTGCCCGTGTTGGTGCTTTCCTACTACCCGGGTGGAAGGAAAACCAACCAGATAGCTCGGCAGATGCAGACAGCACTAGGCATCAAGGAGGGGCACTAAGAGGATTCAAATACTTAAATGTTCATTTCATTCAAGAGTTAGGGACTTTGGTCAGATGTTCTTGGGTGTTTGTCTTTTCTTCATCCAGGTGCAGGTATGGGACACACCCCAGCAGTGGCCAGGAGGCTGTCTGCTTATTTTTCCATCAGCTGGTCTTTATCACCCATCAGGGAACTGCATCAACTAGTTGATGAAGACCCACAAAGCTTCAACCAGCACGGAAGCAGATCAGGAGCTTTTGCACGTCTTTCACCACCCCTAGCTTTGATGTGCTTGAGCAATTTCTGTCACAAGGCAGCTTCACGGGCCATTTGCACCTCATGCCACCTTTGGGAGCAGGCTGTGTTCTGAGGCTCCCCCATGGAGCACACAACACTACAGGGCACCACTACTCAGCCCCCAGCTTTTGCCACTTCTCAGATAACTCCTCAGGTTCGGTCCCAATCGGTGTGTTCCTGAACCCGGTGCCAGAATCCAGCTCCTGACCACAGCTCTGTCTGCTGTGGGGCCCAGTCTGGGAGTCTCCCTGTGCCAACTCCACAGCATCAGTGACAGTTACATAATTACCATCAGGGGGGTTGGGTTCAGTATTGGTCTTGTACATATTTTTTCATATTCTGTTATTATTATTTTTATTAAAGCTGTTCTAGTTTCCTTTTCTAATCACTGTCTCCCTTATTCCTTTTCTCTTCCCCTTTGTGGAGGGAGGGGTATTAAAAGAGAGCGTCTGTTATCGGTCTGGGGGCTGCCCTGATCCTAAACTGTGACAATCTCTTTACACCAATCTTTCTCCGGCCTCCTCAACCCTCTTAGCAGGACAGTTTGTTCTCCACTGGTACATCCCATAACCTGCTTGCCTGAGCCGTCTCCAGAAGCAGCAACAAGAAGCAGTGGAGTTTTCTGATGTCTTTCCTGCTGAGATTTCACCTCCATTTCCCATACGTCCCACCTCCCATTGCCGAAGCTGTTGGCAGAGGTGGTCCTAGACTCGTCTTTTCACCGATGCGAAGCCAAAGAGCTTGTTTATGAACAGTAGTTTGAAATACTCTTAATACTTGCTTTAATTTATCAGGCAGATTCTTAGTGAGAATCTCAAGTCTTTCTGTAAAGTGGAATTAGCTAAACCACAGAGGCCCTTCTTGTATTTGACGTTCCAACTCTTTTGCAGCTGGAAGAAAATACTCAAGCTTGGTTACATGTCTCACCTGGATCCATGCAGTGAATCACTGGCAGGAAAAGGAACAGAACTCAAAAGCCTTTTTTAGCTACCAGCTCTGGCCATCAGGCACTTCTCTTTCCTTCAGCCTTGGAGTTATTTAACTCAGCACACATGTAATAGCATATACATTTTTTCAATACAACAGCAAACACCAAAATTTGGGTCTCAATTAACAGCTTTGTGCCTTCTTTCTGAAACAGCACACCAAGAAAAGCAGAGGCAGAAGGATCTAAAAAGTGGGCTCTCTGATGAGCTCTTCAATTGTCCTCACCTAAGCACAGCTCAGCTGCATTGCACACCCATTACCAGTCTCTGCCAGTGTCAAACAGCCTGGAGCAGGAGTCCTGGGGGATCTGGTTATATCAGATGCTTGGTCTCAGCAGATTTGTTTGGGCTATGTGGTGCCCCACACATCTCTGCTTGGGTACGCAGGTCAGCCCATTCTCATTTAAAATCTCTTAGTAACAAACAGAGGTGGGTTGTGAGCAGGACCAGACACAGGCAAGCTGGCCTTGCACATTTCCACCTGCCAGGCCTCAGCAACAGCTCTCCATCCAGCTCAGCCACTGCATGGAGGGATTCCAGCTTCATCCCAGCAGCAGCAGTCAGTGATGATGCTCAACAGAGCATCCCACTCCTCAATGTTCTGGCCCCATCTCAGCAGAGCACATGATACCTATGTGGGGCATCCCACACAGCCCATGGCCCAGACTTTGGGATCCCTGTTCTTTGGGATCCCTGTTCACAGATCCAGCAACCCTCCATCCTCTGCTCCTGTGACCCAGTAAGATGTGCCATCGTCCTTCCTCTCTCAGTTACCCTGGGTACCTTTATCTTCTGGAGAAGGTGAGCTGAGCTTCCTGAGTTCAGTTTGGATGCTTGGTAGGCAGTAGATGTGGTAAGGATGCTTATTGCCTTGGGAACGTGGCAAAACACAAACAGCTCTGACTAACTCGGCATGGAAATACCCTCCCTAGAGGGGCAGGCAGGAGGCCAGAAGTGAGTGCATGGCTCTGGGGAATTTCCATCAGCACCAACACAGATGGGCTCCACTCCAAGTTCCTTCCTGTCTGCCTGTAACACAGGCAGGGGGAAGGACTGGGCTGCGTGGTCAGTATGAAGGCACAAAGAGCTATTTGCATGTTTCTCAGACCAGCAAGCCAGGAGCAGGCTGATGCTCAATATTTAAGTCAGGAAGGTTTTGGCTGCTGACCTCCAGAAGCACAGGGTTAGTGTCACTGGCAAAGTTAGGGTGCTGGGAGTGGGCACAGGAGGGTCTCTGGAAGTTGTCCCGAAAGGCTACACAGGATAGCACAGGTTTACTGCTCCACATAACAGCCTCCACTTTATCATCACTCATCATCAGCACTATAAACTTTTAATATTTGCCACCATGGAGCTTCTTGTACTGATGTTTATATTTTCTATGCTTCAAATATTATTTGTTTGTTGAAATGAACCTGCCATCAATGGGAAAACCTTGATAGGAGACAAGGAAGGGCTCTCACACACATCCCAACAGTGTGTGAAAGGCAAAGAGAAGGAGGAACCTGGTAGCACTTCAGTCCTTTACTTTTTGGAAATATATTGAAGGATTAACTATTGATCTGTTGTTCTACCCTCAGATTTAAATTAATTCCCCACTACATTCTTCCATTTTTTTTTCTCATGACAGGAATTAAAAATCCAGTGCTACAGAGTAAGAAAAGGCATTTATGTCTTTTCAGTCAAACTCAGAAGTGTTAAGAAATATACAACCAGTCTTGTAAAATTGTCCATTTAGGCCACAAATGTTAAATAGCAAACCATTTTCCTCCCAGATCTATTAGAAAAAATGATATCATAATTAAATGCAAAGTTTTAAAGTTATGGAATGAAGTTTTCAGGCAGGCATGTAACCTTTCCTACCTCCTGCCCTCTGAAGCAGAAATGTGGAGTTTAGATTTTCATCTTGTGTTCAGATCCCAGTCCTGAACCATACAAACCTGCCTGGGGTAGGATCCACTTGATAAACCAAAACTCAAGTCACCAAACCAAACAGAATGTACTGCAGTGATTGACAAAACACTCTGTAATGCCTGCATAGTGTGTTAAGCAGCAAAGACTTCTAGTGGCAGGACAAGGAGGGTTTCCAGTCTGGAGACTGATCCCTTCCAGTCTGATGCACGGCATCCTACAACTTCTCAATATATTGACCATGTGCTACCTTTAAGATAAGTGGGCTCCTTGCTCCTGTAAACAGATTCCCAAAATCTTCCTTTGGACAAATGGGGTCAGTAGAAGGTTCTCAATCCAGTTTTATTTACAACTAGTGTGTACCTGTCTTGTGTCTATACTGATTTCAGTCTGTGGTTTTATTATTTTAGGAAGAAACATCCCATATTTCCTGGAATAGGAACTGATGTGAGGCAGTCACTGCTGTAAAAGACACACAGGATGTACTGTTAATTCAGACCAGCTCAGAATCATTAGCCCTGTGCTGCTGCTGGTGCATTGACTGAGGTGGAGAAAAGGCTGATGATTTCTAGTATCTTGGGGAAGATAAACAGAATTTGGAGGACTGGCTGGGGCTGAAAAGAGATTCCTTTTCATATGGCATTTGGCTTTACCTCCTTATTTAGCCTTAGCTGAGTAACAATCCATTTTTCCTGGGCACAAAGCAACAGACCAAAATCAGAACCACAATAACAACAGTGTGCGCTCCTAAATCATCAATTCTGGGTCTCACTACAATTTAAAATGAAGTAATCTGACACAGGGATTATCTCTATGGCTGGAGAAATAAAAACACAGCCCCCTGAGTAGGATGACAGGCTGCCTTGAGTTTCAATCTGTCACCTAACTGCTGTCAGAAGATAAGCGTAGTGGAAAGCAGTCTACAAACATGTAACAATGCCACCACTTTTACTTAATTGCCTTTTTCCAACAGCTAACAAATGAATGCATATGACTCACGAGAACTGGGCTTGAACCATATTTCTGAAGGCAGAAAGACTGCATAAAGACAGCTCCAGTATGAAGTAGAGAAAGACCTTTGTGGCAAATTGAATTTAGCAGTGCCACCAGGAGCTTCTGACTCGGTCCCATTCCTCCCAGTTGCACACTCAAACCACCACCACTCCACATACCTGCCAAACCAGCACGATTCAGCCCACTTGGAGCTCTGCCACAAGCAGCTGGACAGAAGACTAAGAGCAACATCTAATGAAGAAATTCTTTTTATTCCAGGGCTGTAATTAAGGCACACTTTGTCACACTGCTGCTGGCTGAGGTAGGAAGACTACTGACGAGTTCCACCAGGAGGAACAGCAGATGGGATTAGGTTGTTATTCCACTTCAGACCAGTCCA
Source organism: Ceyx cyanopectus (assembly GCA_013401355.1). Taxonomy (NCBI): domain Eukaryota; kingdom Metazoa; phylum Chordata; class Aves; order Coraciiformes; family Alcedinidae; genus Ceyx; species Ceyx cyanopectus. The sequence continues at coordinate 33,001 of VYZU01033357.1, read as the reverse complement.
TGTTGGCTTGAGTCAGCCTCAGACCAGTTGAACCTAGCTTTTTCGTTGCCTGTTTCTGCTGTCTGGAAGGTATCCCAGATGAAGGGGCTGCTGCATTGCACAAACACAGGGGAGGTTGCTCTATCTCTATCCATTAGCAGTAAGGTGTGTGCCCGGGCTGTTCTGGGAGCTCTTGGTGCAGTGGAGGGGGTATTGCTACAGTAACAAAAAGTGCAAGACCCCACTGCCAAATGTTCCACCACCAAACAGCTTCTCAGGCCTGCTGTTTCCACTGTCCCTGCAGACGAGTTATTGTAGTTTTCATGGTACAGGGACACAAAATATCCCATACATGGACTTAAAGCGAAAGAAAGAGGCCATCCTGCAAGTCAGGTTTGACACATCTCCTTCAGGGGGCCAGAGGCAGCTTAGCCAGCTCCCAGGTGGGTATCTCTGCTTGCTGAGCAATTCAGTGGTGAGTTGACAGCTCCCTCCTCTGTCAGAAAGCACTAAAAGCAGCCTAAAAATCCATCCTATCACTTGGAGCAGGGAACTTGATTGAATAACACAGAATCGGCATTTTCTCTCATTTTTTTGCATGTGGGTATCTGGAGTCTCCAGGACAGTTTCCTGGCGGTACAGGACTCCACAGCCAAAAGCACAGAGTGCTACCAGAGCTTCAGTTCTCTGCCCACCCTGATGCAGCCGATTTGGGTGAGCTTACAGCCAGAGGCTGGACATGACCAGGACATCCTTCTCCTTCCAGCTGTACAAGCACATACAAGGAATTCTGCTCTGGTCCTTCTGTGACTTGGCTTTGCCAGAGTGTAACAGCAGATGGCAAGAAGGGAGCAAAAGTAGAGGCACTACTACAGCTTTGGGACACTGGAGAGGTTCGTAGGTCACTGTCAGGTCTGTACGTGCTGCTCAGCTACAGCACATTTCATGCTGAGGGGGTATCTGCTTCTCCTTTCCTTCTGCATGGAAGAAAACCAGTGGATTTACTGAGCATTTCACAGCAGGCTGAACTAATATATGAAAAATTAGTCCCAGAAGGATGTATTTTGTCCCTGATGTGCTCCCTCTGCTGAAATCTATTCCCTTTCTGTTCTATATTCTAATGTTTTTAAAGAGCATTATCATTTCAGTATAGTACAGTTATTGCTGGATCCTTTCAAACATCTTTGAATTTTATCTATTCTGCTCCATTTAAAACCTCAAAGTTCTGGATAAATTTGGTGTTTGAGCATAAAGTGAACTTAACTGGCTTTTCCTGCTGGTCAAGCTGCAGATTTTTCTGATATGGTTTTTAATTCGCTTAAGTCTTTGCATGTACCACAAGGGAAACTTCCTTGCTTCCCTTGCATTTCCACGAAATAGCAGCTATTGTGCACTCAAAGCCAACAGAATGCCATGTACAAGCTTAAAGCAAAGGTGCTACGTTGGTGCGAAAAAAAGCTACATAATGGTTAATTGAAATTCAAAGCAGCTTTCAACCGAGATACAGTTAAAAGAATTGTACAGAAAAAAATAATCTAGGAAAATGAGTACACATATATGGTGATCAAAACATCCAACAGCACTTGTTAAAGACCAAGATTCCCAATGAGAAAAAAAAAAGTAGTAGGTCACAAGGATCTCTATTGGACAATAAGACAAAAAAAAAAAAAAAGTATGAAAAAAACCTTAGGATGCAAGAATAACTGATCTGCAGTTAGAGTCACAACAAGCTGGTGTCTAAACCACATTGGTAAATTCACTACTGACTTTATACTGATGAACATTTATTTCAATGTTTCTATAACATCAGAAATGGAGGCACATCAATCACCCCACAAGGCCTTACAAATGTATATGCTGTTGACTGCCGACAATCACTACCAAGCTGTATGCAACAAAACAATTTCTCAGTTTATATCATGCTTGCTTGAGCCAAGTGAGCTTCTTTGAAACACTTCACAGAGTGAGCTAGTCCCAGACATGCTTACTGGCAGGGGTTAAGCATCTCCTTCCTCCACAGACACCAGTCCATAAAAAGGTCTGTCTAAAGTTAGCTGGCAATGCAAATGTGCCAGAGGAGGGAATGGAAGAGGAACCTCTTAACAGGATCACATACCAGGATTGGCACAGCACCTAGTTTCCTCTTAGGGGAACCTGGATTACACAGGCTATCCCCAAATGCCAACTGAAGGATGTGGTGTCTGTTATACAAGGTACCCTTGAGAGACCCACTGTCATTGACACACTCCATACACTCACATTGCCTTTTCAGGTAAGTGACACTCAAGTCCCCTTAAGGCTGGCTCCACCTGTTGAGCCTTCTCAGGTGGACAAGGAGGGAAACAAGGCAACAGAAGCAGCAGCAGCCTTCCTGCAGGACACCAATGAGGCACTCCATCAAACAGGGGGCCCTGTATCCCTAGATGAGGGCAATCCTGTCATGCATGCCAAAAATACGCTCAGAAGATCCCAACAGTGAAACGTGGCACAGAATTTAACCCCCTCTTTTTCTTTCGTTTTTTTTTTTTTTTTTTTTTCCTTTACCTTCCCTTCCTCCTTCCCCCCACCGCGCAACCGCAAACACCCAACCCGCGCGGCGTAAATAGCACCCGGGCTTTTATAGCGCCCCTTCCCGGCATCCCCCGCGCCCGCCCGCGCTGATTGGCCGTGGGGCAGTCGGGGGCGCGCGCGCGCGGTCTGGGTGTGGGCGGGGCCGGTCCAGGCGGGGCCGGGCTGAGGGAGCGCAGCGCCGCGCCGGTGAGCGCGCACGCCCCCGCCCCGCCCGTTTCCGTTCGCCGCTGCTTGAGCTCGGGCCTGTGGAGCAGGAAGCGGCGGGAACGAGACCCCAGCGCAGGCCGCAGGTACGGGGGGGCGCCTCTTCGCCGCATGGGGAGTGGGGAGGGGCGGCTCGCTGGCTTTCCCTCTGCTGCCGCCGACGCTGCCGCCTCCGGGTGGGGCCCGCCCGCCCCCGCGGGGAGCCCGCGCCGCGGCCTGCGGGCGGGAGCGGACGGCCCCGGCCGAACCTTTCGCCGCCGTGCCCGGGCGGTATCGCGCGCACAAAAGGGGAGGGTGTGTGCGGCGGCCCGGTCGCCCCCTCTCCCCTCCACCTCCTGGAGCCCCCAAGTTTCCGGTCCGGTAACGGGGCCTTTTCCGGGTGACGGGTGGGCTGGGGCGCGGCCCCAGGGACTACCCCACTGGAGCCGCCCGCGCCTCGCCCGGCCCTCGGCGCCTGGGCTGCGACCGGGGCCCCCGCTCCCGCCAGTCCCGGCGTGGGCGACGCGGAGGCGGCGCTCGGCCCCTTCTGCCCCGCTCCTGCACCGTGGGGTGTGACACGAGTGGGCACCGGCGGTGGGGGTCACCCGGCTGACTGGCAGCTTGTTGTGGTGACGTCACCCGGGCGCGCTGGAGGCGCCGCCACGCCGGAGCGCGGGGTCGGGCCCGCGGAGGTGAGTCGGGGCCGCCGGCCGGGTCCCGGGGCCGGGCCGCACCCACTCGGGCCGCCCGCCAGTTCCCCGGGCCACCCGCCGCTGCGCGGGGCCCGGCCGGGCGTCAGCTCCTGCGGAAATGCCGCCTGGGTTCTGTCAGGGCTTTGAGCTGTGGCTAGGGGAGAAGTCGCCAGTGGGAATGCGAGTGCAAACTTTTAGCCTGGTGGGGTTTTTTTTCCGTAGCCGGCGCAGACAAGGAGGTAGCAGAGGGCTCGGTTTTGGCGAGCTATGAGCACGATCGGTTTCGTGTGGCCTGACAGCCTTCTATGACACTGAAAATTACCCGGCTTAAAATTATACCTTGCTTAAATTTTCTTTGTCAGGTAGCCCGTTCTTTCAGGGGTGAGAGGAGTCTTGAGACTATTCCAGTTGTTGTTGGGTTTGAAAAAAAAAACACCCAGAAACTTATTCTAGAGGTTTACAGAGTTAAAGCTATTACAGACTCAGGATGAAGTGTTGTCCCCAGTCGATTGATGCCGTAACTACTTTGATATGCCTGCAAGACTGTCTCTGCGAGGTGTCTGGAACAAAAGTTTGTTTGTTTTTAGTTGCTGCCTTATATCCAGCTTTTGTTTCTCTCCCAGTACAGTTCACCTGTTTGTGTCAGGGCTTTGTGAGCAGCACTTCCCACCTGCTTTTTCTGTATGTGAGGCAGGACTTGGAGAAAACTATTCCTAAGACCTGTATAGGGAATGTTAGATTTGGTGGTGGGTTGTTTGTTTTTTTGTTTATTTGTTTTTTGTTTTTCTGGAGTTTAGAACAGGTGAGTTTTGCTCTCTATGTGGTTTTGAAACAGTGCACTTCTAAAAGCAAACTTTCATAACTCTCTGTTTATATCAGAAATCTCAAAAATTAGTTTTGCTTGTCCTAAATGTTGTTTGTGACTCAAAGTGCTATATTCTCCAGTGTTGTTATTTGGGAATTATTTTTTTTAATAGGGAAATCTGAAGTCTCTCCCTCCCTGAAACAACTATAAAAATACTTCCTTTCTGTTGAAGACCCTTTAGATGCATTTATGTGCCTTCCTCCTGCCCTGCTCTGGCCTCCCAGGTCTCCAGCTTCACAGCACTAGCATTTCTGTTTAAGATACACAGACTAATTCTGGCTTTGATTTGGACCAAGGGTGCGTGTTTAAAAAAGAAAAATTGCTATTAGCCTTATTTCATTTTAATTAGTTCACTGGAACGCTTAATGGCATATTCAGCATAAATGCTTGACATAAATTAATTTTAATGGGCGATTTATATCATTTTACACAAGAATACATGGCTGCTTAAAAAAGTAATTTCTCAAGACATAAATGCACCTTCACACAAGGGGCAAAAAGGAATTCAGTCACAGAGCTAACTGAACAACTGTCCCGTTTTCCCTTCTAGTTCACCAAATTCATGCTCTGGCCAAGTGCCACAGCAACTGAGCGCCAGAAGCGAGGAGTTCTCCGAGCCAGGAATTGACAGCAAAAACATCCTAAATGATCTTAACTGCCACCAGGATGTAGGACTAGCGATGGCTCTTCAGATAAGCAAATTCCAAATAAAAACAATTTGATAGTTTAGAGGGTCTTGGAAATAACATTGTTTTGCACATTTGTTTTTTTAATGGTAATTCTTGGTTTCCCTACTTTTTCCACTTAATCTTTTTCTCTCAACATATTTGCATTGCCCTGAACCCTGCTGGGCTCTTTATGCTGTTTCTGTGGTCAGCTCCACCCTAGAAATTTCTGCCCTTGAATACTACATTATCACTAGCCTGTTCTGTCTTCTCATTCAGATTCTCTAACATTTTATTCCTAGCTGTTGTACAATCATTGGTTATTTTCAAGTCTTCACTGAGACTTTTTTTGCCTGTTATCCTACATTCTAATCTGTCTTGTGTTATTCCATGTCCGTTTCAAGCCTGATGTACTGCTCTGCCTTACCATTTGTCTTCAAATGCAGTTTAGCTAATGTGTAGGAGAAGTTGAATCAGTGTGTTTGAGGAAGTTAGCTTGTCGATAAAAAGGCTGGCCAGCGTGCCCTTTAAAGCATAAATTGATCTGCGATGAGCCTGTCCTAGTAAACAAGCAGTAAGGATGAAACCCCATGATACAGAGAGGTGCTGTGCACAAGAAGTGCACAAGGTGACTGCTTCATTTCTAGGGGTACAGCTGTGCATGCATGGTGAAAATTCTCTGTTCCTTGCTCGTTGGTGTGGTTCCTCTCCCACAACACTGGACCCTGGATAAATAGCTAGGTAGTGAAGTAGAAAGCTATGGTTGATTATTCCTTTGGGGATCATCTGAGAAATAAGCACAAATGTCCCCCCCCAAAGCCGTCTCCAATACACTGGTTATGTTATTACTTTTGTTAAGCTATTTGGGTGTCTGGATGCTTTCTGGCCTTGATGGAATATCTATTCCCACCCCATTCTGAACTGAGAATACAAGCTACCAAAAGTAGTATTGGAATTGGTAGAGCAACTCTGATCCATCCATCATCTCTTCTGTCCTTTTCCTGTCACCATGTTTTTTATCTTGAAAAGGGCATTTGAGACAGTAAAGAACTAAGATATCCACAGACCACCTTTTAATTAAGATATTTGCCATCCACTGTTGGGTACACACAGCTAACATCCAGTCCTTCCTAAGGGAATCATGTAATTAAACTAATCAGAACAAAGTTCACTGTGTTTCTCTGACCAGTTTTCATGACCAAGGGCTCTAGGAGAAGGAACAGATGGGGAGTCACTAGTGCACCAAGTAAAATTGGGCAGTAGATCCAAAACAATTATGAGGTCTTTTCTCAAGCTCTGACTGTTGTGTGGGGTATCTTTTATTTACTTTTAAATTGTTTTTAATCAGAAATAGGGCTGAATTCAATCTCCTCACTCAGTCTGTTAGCGGTGCTTTGCAACAATAAATAGTTCTGTCTCATTTGACCGTTTGCAGACATTGAACCATCGCATTTGGAGCAGATCGCTGGTGTGGATGTGTGCAGTGACGACTTCTCCCCTTCACAGTTCTGAGGAGGGTTGTCTTTGCATGTGTCAGTGGTTTGAAAGGACTAACATCTCTCTAAGTACCAGTTATCCCTGTTTGCATTCTTTGCTAACATTTCATTTTTCTTTTCATTTTTTCTTTTATTTTACACCTGGAAGCTCTTTGTTCTTCACTGTCTCTGTCTTTTGAAATGGTGTGAGATGAGAAGGCTGTCTTAGGATAGGATCTTGACTTGGTACTGACGAAGTGAACTGGCTTATTTTTTAAACTTCAGTCTAAAAGCTGTTTGGAAAGGCTTGGTTCCATGTAAACCACAGCAGAACTAGGCTTCTGTGCTTGAAATTGAAAGTGTTGTTGGGAAGATTTTAAATTATACTGTGGAATGTTGACAGATGAGAATGAGCATGCAGTTTGGGATAAAGAAAGTATTAGAAACAACAATACAGCCTTCAGTAAGTTCAGATCATGGAGTTGACCAGAAAAGTAAATAATGTGAACTCTAGCAAGTCAAACAAAAAATATAAGGACCTGCCAGAAAGAGTCTGAGTTATATCATACTAATGGGGGGAGATTAAAAAAAAAAATCCTTGTCCATCAGAAGCAAGAAAAGTGCTGGAGTCTGGATGTCCAGTAGATGATGAAGTGTAAGAAATATTTGATGATGAAGCCATCAGCAGAAAGTTAAATGACTTATGTGCATTCCTGTTTACTGTGAAGGAGTCCAAAGAGGTTCCTATGCCAGAAAATCTCTTTAGGGGGAACAGGACTCATTGGAAGATCTGTCACAGCTTGAGGTGTCAGCAAAGAAGTTTTTAGAGCAAAGTGATAAATATAGTTACAAGACCAGATGGTACTTGCTCAAGGGCTCCAAATGCAACTTGAGCCTGAAATGAACAAATTAATAATTATGCTATGTAACTTCTCACTTAATACCTTGAAGCCAGAGGAGAAGATGCCTTTCATGGTAGCAGTTCTTAAAGATAGTTCAGCAGGATATCACAGAGTTAACGCCATTCTTAATTATAAAGAACTAGTAACCAGATGGACCAACAGCTCAACAGTGGGAGAAAGTCAGTATGGCTTTTGCAAAGGAAACAATACTGCTTAAACCTACTGCAGTTTCTGAATGACTCAATAAGCACAGAGAAGTTTGGGACAAGAGAAGACTAGGGATCTGTGTTATACTTGTACTGTTGAGCATACTCATAAATGATCTGGTGAGAAAGATGTTGAGTAGTAAGGGAAGAAAAGACAAAAACTGACTTGGAAGGATTGCAACTCATCCTTCAAACACTGAATTGCAGGCAGTAAAATGTCAGATGAAATTTGTTCCAGATAAAAACAAAGTTGGGGAGGGGGTGAATCTTTTTTTTTTTTATATACTGATGGGCTGGAAGTTAATTATTGCCACTTAATTATGACAAACTCTTCCTCTTATGTGAAAATGTTTGCTCAATCATCATATGAGCACGTGTGAGGGGTTTTGGGGAGAGAAATAAAGAAAACAGAGGACTGCATCATAGTTCACAGTTCTCAGCAAACTGATTACTATGGTTGCATGAAGGAAGGTGTACTTTGAGATACAGTGTGACTGGAAAAGCAGAGGCTGAGAAGGTTCATCATGGGTAAGGAATGGATTCCACACAAGGAATGCTTGAAAAGATTTCAGCCCTTCAGCCTGGTAAAGATGTGACTGAGCAGAATCTGGTCTAGGTCAGAACCAATGGTGCATCTCCCACAGTCTGTAGTGAGACCACAGAATGCAGCATCACAAAGTGCTTTGAATGGCAGAGATTTACATGGCTTCAGAATCAAGCAGCTGAAGTCGCAGAAGGAAATGCTATCAAATGGGCTGAAATGGAGAAAATACACTTGCAGAGGTATCAATGCATTTGCTCCTTTTACTCTGGGATGCTTGTGTGTGCTGGACTTGATGGGTGTTTGATCTGAACCAGTATAATCTCAGCTGCTGCCGTATAGTGGGAGAAGGGACACAGGTGAGAGTGTTAGCTATGGGTACAGAAAGCTGGTTGTCTGGGAGAGTTTGTGTTAGTTTCTGCTGCCCATACGTTTGTCTGCTTCCATCTCTGGGCAGTGGTGGGTGTGACAGAGCCCTCTCACCCAAGCAGAACTTGCTTTGTTGAGCATGTGGGTGCTGCACACCCTATTTGATGTGCTGGATGTGTCCAGGAGGAGAGAATACCCAGAAACAAACTGTCACAAACACAAAGTGTTTTGCAGATTGCACACCCATGGAAATCCACAGATCTACTATAATTACCTCAATATTAAGCCCTAATCTCATTTTGTGCAAAGTAATCTTGAGATTCAGTATTGCATAAGAGAAGTGCTCTAAGTCGTCATACCTACAGATAACACAGATCTAGTCAGCAGGAGCAGAGTAACAAGAATGTTAAGTGAGGGTGGAAGGACAACAGTGGCGGCCCCATATTCTGAGGACAAAATACTGCTTTCTGCCCCCATAGTCCCAGCCTTGCCATCAGCCTTTGAGAGGGACTTGTCATGGTGGAATAAGGCAGAGGAGAGATGCTGGAATTAGTTTCCTTCCCTGCATTCTGAAGTGGTTGTTAATTTACTTATTGTGTAGGAATAAGGTGGGGGATGAACAGCACAGGAGTAAACTTCAATTGAGGAAAGAAAAAAACTTCTACTAGACCAAGAGACCCTTGCTAAGTTTGGTGTTGGCAAAACAGGATACACGGTGATGTTAGAACAGAATCTTGCTTGCATGTATTGCTGGTTTAGTTTTAACAATTTTGGCTTAAACAGGCTTAAAAAAAGGTGTTTCAGGAGCCTCCTTTTACACTGTCAAGTGCTGGAAGCACATTAAATAACCTGACTTGGAAAGGAAATGAAGGCATCTATTTTGTTTGCACTTAAAAAGCAATGCAGGAAAGCTCTACAGGTGAAATAGGAGAAAAGTGGAAACTGAAAGTAGAAATTCTGTCATAGCTGTTCTTCATATGGCTGCTGTGCTATAGTTTAATCATCTGTGTTGCTCTGCTCTGAGTCATTTTCAGCCTTTTGACTTGAGGAGGATCACAACTGCACAGTCAAAAGATGCACATAGGGATTCCTGTATCGGTATAATGGTTTCTCATTTGTTCTTTTTTTTTTTTCTATTTCTTAATACTGGATTATTTTTTTTTTTTAGCTCTTCAGAATGTATTTTAAAGGAATTAACTATATAACCCAAAAATATTGTCCTTGAGCAGCAGTAATCAGCTTCCAGTCCATCATTTAATACAGGAAGTTGAATCTAGTTTTTATTTTTTACGTTGTGTATCACTTCACATTTATCTATTTCAGATGTTATTGCCCGGACACAAGAGTCTGTGAAAGTTCTGAAATTCATCACAGTAAGCTCTTTCCTTTATTACTTGAACATCGTGGCAGCACCAATAAATTTTGGTGTATTGCTGTTTTTCTCTTGCTCTTTCAGGTAATTTAGCAATGTTGAGCTGTGCAGGTTCCACCGTTGGTATTCTCTGGGAGCTGAGCATTTCTTTCTGTCTGTTTTCCAATCTTTTGCCAGTTATTTTTCCATACACAGGAATACCCTGTAATCAGGTAGCTTGATTATAGCCATTAAAAAAAAAAAAGTGGGGTGCAAAACAACAGAGGTTGCACATTTAAACTGGCCAGATTTGGTAATTGGCAGCTCTGTTTTGAAAGATGGCTCTGAATATCTCTGGCCTAAGAATGGAGGGATTGTATATAATTTTATTTTCCAGAAACCTTTACATAGTGCAGCAATTTAAGGAGTTTGAAAGAATGTTAATATCCAGTAATAATAAAGAGAAGTAGGACAACCTTAATGATTATAATCCCATCAGACTAAGACATCAATCCTAGGTACAATCATGGAATAAGTAACAAAGCATTCAGGAAAGAATTAAGGCAGTGTCACTCAGCCTGGACTCAGGGAAACAGAAACAGTGTTGTTTCAGTTTGGTTCTTAAGTACAGGTGTTCATCTCAACCTTTGGTTAATGACAGTAATTGCACATCATTTTCAGTGAGAAACCAAGCCAGTACAAAATCAATGTGGTTCATAGTAAATATAGCAGAAAGACAACAGCTTTAAAAGGCAAGTGGAGATTCAAGTCTTTCTGTGTCTAGTGAGAACATGGGGTTAGCTCTTGGGCTGTATTTCTCGCCAGTCTCCTGGAAGAAACAAAATACTTGGCCTCTGCAAATTTCTTCATACTGGTAAATGAGGAAGTGACAAATAAAACATCACAGAATGTCAGAGCTGGTAGAGACCTTGAAAAATCATCTAGTCCAACCCCCCTGCCATAGCAGGATCACCTAGACCAGATCACACAGGAACATGTAAAGGAGGGTTTGGAACATTTCCAGAGAGGGAGACTCCACAAGCCCCCAGGCAGCCTGTTCCAGTGTCTGTCAACCCTCACAGTGAAAAAATTCCTCCTCATCTTTACATGAAACTTCCTGTGCCTCAGCTTCCACCCATTGCCCTTTGTCCTGTCACCGGGCATCATTGAGCAGATCCTGGCTCCATCCTCCTGGCACTTGCCCTTTATATATTTATAAACATTGATGAGGTCACCCCTCAGTCTCCTTCTCTCCAGGCTGAAGACCCCCAGTTCCCTCAGTCTTTCTTCTTAAGAGAGATGCTCCACTCCCTTCATCATCCTTATGGCTCTGCTCATCACTAGTACAGAAAATGTAACTGCTGGAGCAGAGGCATGGCGGGGAATTCACTGTTACTGCCTCGTTTTAAAGTCAAGTTTGTCTGCACTTGAGTTACTGAAAGGAGTGAACTGGTGCTGGGGAATGACCAAGGTGCAGCTTATTTGCACTTGAAATGTACCTCAGGGTGTGGTTCTCTGATACGGTGTGAGTGGATATAACAGCACACCCTTGTCAAAGCAGCAGTGTCCCTCTGTGCTCTGGTTCCTTGGGCTGCTATTGCAGCAGCCGTGGTGCCTTTGGGGCTGTGGTGGACAGTGTGGGGGATGGGAAGGTACATGGTGCTGGGCTTCCAAGGGTCCTCCTGACTGAAGCACTTCACAGTGACAACTTTACCACTTTGTTCTCATGCCAGGAGCAGCCAGCTGATAGATCATCCAGTTGCTACTGTCAAAGGTCTAAAGGTATTAAAAATAAGCCCAAAAAACTATATGCTAGGATGCTTCAGTCTGGAAGGCATGTTATGTGAGCAGCAGACTGAGCGAGGTAAGATGTTCCCTCTCTTTCCATTTTTGAATTAGGAATCAGTAAAAGAAACTAAAAAGGACAATTTGAATTGGAAGGAAGTGGCTTTACACACAATGTGTAATTAAGCTGTGGGAACACCCTCCAACAGGATGCTGTGAGTGCTTAAAGTATACATGGATTCAAAGGGAGTTTGGACAAGCTCATGGAAGAGAAATCTGTTTGAGGTTCCCAAATTCATGGGAACCACATCTTACCCAAGAAGTTCCTGAGCTGATATGGTTGGAGGGTGGGTAACATGAAGGGAGAAACTTGTGGTTCCTTTTACCTTTTCTGGCAAGAGTTCACACTGAACTGATCCTGAATGCTACATGCTGAGGTGGAGAGACCCAAGACCCATGTACCCATTTTTATATGTGTTTATACGTGTAGTAAAGGACAGTCTGTGAGTCCCTAGGTATAGGAAATGTAAGTTTAGCTACAGGGACAGTTTGATCTCTTGGTCAATGTTAGTGCTGGAGCTGCTCGTTGGACACAGTTCTGGGTTTAGAGGGTTGCACAGGTCACAGCTTGAGTGTTTTGACAGATGATTGTGTGTGCCTGGGAGTGTTTGATCATGCCGAGGCATCGTTCCTGTAAGGCATGGACAAGTGGGCTGTACATGGAATGAGAGCAAAGCAAAATATTTTTTCTCTTTCCTGGGGTGGTTAGAAATCAAGTAAATTTATCAGAATCTCAAGCAATTTTCTTCTCTGAGAGTGAGATGAGTTGTATGTTGCCAGACAGGATTTATCCTGAAGAGAAAAGCAAGGGCAAAGGCTGTAATTTGATAGGATGAATCCAGCTTTGAGACTTCACATGATATCTCAGATTAGATGTGCTATGTACGCATGACACACAACACGGTTCTAGTACTGGCTGCTGATTCAGGTTTCCACAAAAACTTTGAGCTGGAAGGCTTTGTACTGGGTAAGGAATCTCCTGCCCTATCTCAGCCATCACAGAGGCAGGATAAACACACTGTGTGCTTAACTGGAAAGCATTGTATGCCCATGGCCTATTAAATACCATTTTTGTACTTTTGGATAACTCTTAATGACCATGTAAAACCGATCAGTCATTAAGGGTTCATCAGGTCTGGCACTGAACCAATGTTGTTAAGACCTAGTGCAGTTAATCTGGCCCTGCTCCCTGTTCTGGTAATGAGGGACAAAGAGGCTTGAGCTGGTTATTTGTGGAGTTAGCTGAGATCTGGTGAGGTTTATTAGCTGAGGGTGTAACAAAGCTATACTGCTTCCAGTTTAAAGCTGGCTCTGGAGTTGTACCCCTATGTTTGAAAAGTACTTTTCCCAAACTAGCAAAACAGACTTGAACGTCGTAATTGCAGTCTGAATAAACTGCTAGCAGGAAGCTGAATGCCCTGCTTGCCATATCCAAGGACTTCCCTGAAGGACTTGTGTGCCCTATTTTAATCCCATTGGGTACTACTGACCTGTTTCAGTTGTGCAGTTGAATATTATGCAATCATTAAAAGTTATTCCAAAGTGCAGTTTTACAATAGAAAATTTTTGTTTCACTGTGAATTACATTCAATATGCAATGTCAATAGCTTGCCCTGTGCTTTGCCAGCTTTGGGACTCTTTGCAAGTGTTAAATGTCATATGTGACCCACCCAAAAAGCGCCAGCAGATAGCCAGATAATTTGTTGGGTTTTTTTTCTTACCAACTGCTGCCACACAGTGCTGTAGTTGGAAATAGGTCTGTTTTGCAAACTGCTTTATGCATTGGATGCTGTAAGGAATATCTATATAGTTGCTTCCCAAAGGTCTTGTTAGCAATGCTTTAAATAATGTGGTTTATCAATTTGAGTGCAAGTGTCCACAGGCAAGTTTGCACAGAATTAAGTCTATTTAAACTATGGAAAGAAACTGTGTTGGCTGTCTCCTTGAGAGTGTTGACTGCATTAGTGGATTTAGTGTGTGTATTCCAGGGGCTTATAATTGAGTGTTATTTCTACCCCTGTAATACTTGATTTCAAGTTGTACATGATACCATACAAGCGTGATCACCCTGAGCGTGGAGCTTGTCTGGCTTTACTTTGCAGCTGTACAGATGAGTTCTAATCTGGATATCTTCAGAAATAAATAAGTGGTCAGTTTTATACATGTTTTAGTGCATCTAATTCTTCCAGAGTTTTTTTGGAACCCTGTAGCATAAGCATGGATTGTATATAACTCCTTTATGTAATTGAATTATTTTTTTTTCTTGCTCTTACTGCAGTCTCAAGGCTGTTGCCCATTTTGCAACTTCTGTAAAAGGTGAATTGAGGTCACCGTTTCCTTTACTGCACAATTGCTGCTATTTGAGAGCATGGCCATTCTGTATGGGTTACGTGTGGGGGGGGGGGGAAATAGTATGATAGCACACATAGGCTTATATATGGTCAAAGAAGCTGATTAAAGGTAGCACAAACAGCATTTTAACATCAAAGTGCAGTGTTTCTGACATTTGTTCATACATACTTGTAGTGCAAACCAAAAGTTACTAAATATATAGTTGCTGACATTTTCCATTGGGACTTCAGTGGAGGAAAAGGTTGAGACACCTCTTTTTGGTAGTTAAACAACTGGGAAAAGTGGGAATCTTGGATTCTGCTTTAGGGGAAGGTGGATTTGAGTGGTTACATCCTTCTGCCCTCCTCCTCTTGGCCCCATTTTCTGCTTGTAGTTTTCAGACCATTTCCGCTACACAAATGCCCTGTATTCAGTCTTAACCAGCACAGTTTCTTGTTTATACAGAAAATTTGGTATATTTTCTGCTCCAAACTTTTTTGACAGTTCTCATTTTTGATACCAGATCTTGCTAAACAGCCAGAAGAAAACTGCAGGAAAAGCCTACTCATCCATGAATCTTCGTCACTGGAGTTGGGAAACTTCATACCTCCTTCCCTGCAAACAAGTATGGTTTGAGTAAGTTAGGTCCTGGTGCAGAGGCAGTTCTCCCCTGTGGAAGGTAGAGGGCAGGGCTTGACTGGTTGGGGCAAGGGGACATTTGAGTGTCTTCCTGTCCCTCAGCCTTGCTCTGGTTCCTCTTGATGGCCCAGGGCAGGGCTGAATGGATGAAGGGGGAAATGAATCAAGCCAAGAAGAGTTCCAGACCATAACTTGCTCAACAGCAGACAGATTAAGTGCTGAATGTGAAGGAGTCAGTGGCAGAGCAGTCTTCACAAAAGTTTTCAAAATCCTTGCTTTGCAACATTTTTGTTTAAGGACTTCAGCAAGGTTAGGTGGAAACAATTTAAAGGATGCTTCACCCTCAGCATCAGAATAATTGTTAATGTCCTGCTGAACTGCTTCTGCCGAGTTCTTGCTAGGATATGCAGTAATCCCAATCTTCTTTGACAGAACTGTGCTTTATGAAAGGGATCTATGCCCTATGGTATAGCAGGCAGTGTAAAATTATTAGTAGTTGATTGGTAATGGAAGTTAACCCTAGTCAGGATACCTGTGCAATGGAAAAGGGCTGGTTATTCCACCTTATTACTTTCTCCGCAAGAGATCCAAAATGACACAGGCAGACCTGGCATGTTTGTTACCAGCCTATTCAACTTCAGAATGTCAACAGTGTGTCCACAATCCTCTCATGCTGTGTAGCCTTGGGATTTGCAGGAAAGGAGGCACTGGAAATGTTGTTCCTTGGAAAAGTAAATAGTGTACTGAAGAGAAGAGGCAGATTCCACTGCAATAAACAATAATACTTGGTGGGGCTGGATAGAGTGGGTGTATGTTTAAAACATGGGAAAGGTTATTTTCCCCATTTCTCATTCTTCTGCAGTATTTGCTATATTCTCTTCAACAAGCAGGGCTTTATGCTGCAGGAGTCTTGTAGCTTCACTGAACTTAGAAATAGCAGCCTCATGTAACAAGGATATTAGTGTGGCAACTCTCAGCAAACAGGAGCTCCTTGTGTTGAAACCTCCTGTGATAATAGTGGGATTGAGTAAATGGTGCCTGTAGCTCTTGTAATACCTGTGAAAGGCGCAGGCCTAGGTTGAGGAAATGTCCTAATCGAATCTTTTCCATTCAGATGAGTCACTTGAGTCATATTGTGAGAATTTTCCACTTAAAATCTATCAGGCTAGCTGGTTTTAAGAATCTTAAAATGCAAAGGTGGGAGGAGTTGTTCATTTAAGAGTAGGGAAAATTGTGGATTTGTTGACTTGCTGCAGAAGACAGCACAGATCCCCCCAGAATATCACTCCTGCCATTCTGCTGTGCTAATTGGGATACTCTGTTTCTTGCTCAGTGCTCTGTGCATCATCAGTGATGCTGTTCTGGCAGCTTTCTGGGTTTATTGCTCTTTCCCTGCTCTATGCCTTGCATAAAAGGATGAATGTGTACTACTTGTGTTCGGTTACAGTGAGATAGTAGTAGTTTGGGTTTGGTCTATTTGTAATATCCTCTTATTTAGTTCATAGTGATTTTTTTGCCTCTGAATGTAGAAACATACTCACTGATGACAGGCTGTGGTGCGGCAAATAGTAACTTACACATGACACCAGAACTGTACATCTGAAATGAAACTTGTAGGCTAGCAAAGTACTTTTTGATTACCACATGTCCCTCATCCAAATTTGATGTATTTCCAGGCTTCAGAATACTTGATTAAGAAAACCAGAGCATGTCAAAATGCTGCAGAAAGTCTCTGCTGCTGTAAATGCTGTTAGTGTTGTCCTTAAAATATGCATCACTAAGATGTAGCTCCACTCTAAATAATCATTTTTTTTCTCTATAAAACAATGGAGATACTGCTTTTCTAAGTGTTTGACAGATCTGACAATCCCTTACAGCTACCCACTGGATAGGAATGTATTTATTTTCTCTAAAAACAATTAGCTAAATATGCTGATACGTAAGTGGAATCCTCTAGTTCAGGAAATTATTCTAAATATGCTAATATTTGGATAATGGGATGTTGTTGCTGTGGCCAGATATGTGTTAAAATGGCAAGGCCAAATAAGGGGGTTTGAGGCACTGTAGCACTGCTAGAACAATTTCCATATGCATGGAAATGTTCAGCAATAGAGTCAAGGTGAATCTGTCATGATAAGAAAGCTGGGTGCAGGCCCAGCAGCAGCTCCACCCTTGAACACCCACAGGGTGAGCTGAAGCAGAGCATATTATTATGGCAGCAAGTGAGAATCACAGAATGCTAGGGGTTGGAAGGGATCTAGATCATCTAGTCCAACCCCCCTGCCAGAGCAGGATCACCTAGACCAAGTCAAGCAGGAACAGATCCAGGCAGGTCTTGAGTGTCTCCAGAGAAGGAGACTCCACAACCTCCCTGGGCAGCCTGTTCCAGAGCTCTGTCACCCTCACTGTGAAAAGGTTTTTCCTTATGTTTACCCTAAACCACTTGTGCTCCAACTTTCTCCCATTGCCTCTTGTCCTGTCATTGAATGACATTGAGAAGAGTCTGGCTCCATCCTCCCTACACTCACCCTTAACATATTTATAGACACTGATGAGGCCGCCCCCTCAGTCTCCTCTTCTCCCATCTAAAGAGCCCCAGCTCTCTCAGCCTCTCCTCATAAGGGAGATGCTCCACTCCCTTAACCATCTTGGTAGCCCTGCACTGGACTCTCTCCAGTAAATCTCTGTCTTTTCGGAATTGGGGTGCTCAAAACTGGACACAGTATTCCAGGTGGGGTCTCGCCAATGGTTCAACCTCACCATTGAAGAAGAAACTTCACGTACCACAAAGCTGTAAAGCTTGTAACCACTGATGTCAGGAAGAAATAAGTGGTTGTGATGTTGGGTGTCATCCTTCCAAGGTGGATGAGGGGGTCTGTGCAGCGGGCAGACCTGACATCTCGTGGTGTCTGTGTCTCCCTTGTGTTTATGATTCAGACTAGCCTCAGCCCATGCTGCATGCCCAGGGGAACACTTGACCTAAGCCTATCAACAGCAGCTCCTTGGGCTTTGGAGGCCACTGAAAGCTTCAAGGACCTAAGTGGTGATCTTTTCATCCTGAACTGGATTTTGTACAACATGTTTTTTCCTAGGTTGTTACACAGAAGGAATTATTATTCTGTGGTAATGCTCTGGAAGGTGAAGCTAAAGTAAAAAAAGATGTGGGTGCCATAGGTTCCCAAGGCAAGATAAAGTGGTGGAGACTTTTTGTGAGCATCCAGCAATATCCTCTAGAAGTTAGTGATAATGGAATTTTAATTACCTAGATACTTGATGTACTAGGTGGGACTATTCATCAGGTTTGAGATGTCTTGGTGACCATTCTGCACATAAAATACTGTGAGCAGGGGGGAGTCACATGAGGTGGAAACTAAGCAGAGGGAATGAAGTGGTTCAGCATACACTGCTGATGAAGGGTGACCTGACTGAGTGGTCTTTCACATAACATCAGCTGTTCTCAAGAAAGATTCAGGCAGCCTGATGGGCTTTTCTTGTGGAAAAAACTATTGAGGAGATAAAATACAGCTCCTGAAATAGTTTTGTTTTTTTTATATATAAAGATATTTCTTTAGGGAAGGGCTTACAGAAAGCACTACATTAAATGATGTTTTTGTTTGTTTGTTTATCCATTTATTTTTACAGAATTGCAATTTTCTTGTAGACTTTAGGCAAAAGTATGAAGAAGACCAAAGCATAAAATGAGATTCAGTTGGCAAGGAACATGTTAAAAAAAACCCAACAAACTAGATTGACAGAAGTATTTATAGGAAGATAAAGGAAGAGTTGATCTGATAATCCACAGAAAAAGACAGTTATCCACAGGTGATGCCAAAAAGGTCACCTAGCCTAGGTGCTATTGTGGGTAACTCAAGTGATGAAGGGCCAGAGCCCTAGCTGCTGGCACAGGAGGGAGGATACTGAGGAAGGACAGGTGATCCCATTCCGTCATCCACCTACTTAGTCTCCAGTGTGGTTTCGTCAATGACCTAGATAATTATCTGGGAATCATGATTATTAAACTTGCATCTGAGAGAGGCTGTGATTAAGCTGGAGGACAGAACTAGAACCTAAAGGTAAAATAAAACAATCAGAGGAAGGATAAATAAAAGTGTGACAGTAGAATATTCAGCTGTGTGAGTAGAGAGCAACTGACTATATATCTGTCCTAATGAAAAAGGATCTGGGAGTTACCATGAATTGAAAGCTGAATATTATCTACAGTGTTGTCTTCTGGGGTGGGGAGCGGGGGAAGATGACATACGCTTCCATTGTGATGTTTAAGCAACAGTATATCCTGGGAGATCAGTAAAAGAATCCTTCAGCTCTAGTTTAATGTTCATAAAGCCTGAGGTCAAATACTGGATTCTGTTTTTGGGCTTCATGCCTTGGTAAATTTGTGCCAGTTGGACTGTACCCAGAAGGGAGCGACGGGAAAGCCTAGGAAATAAAATTTTCAGAGAAGGCTTGAATAAACTGGAATTGTTTTGCCTGAAGACTAAATGAAGGCGTGTATTCTTAATTGCACTAGGGAAATGGAATAATCTATTCTCCTGCGCCCATTAGAAATAGGATAAACAGTAATGGGGTTACATCACATCAAAGCAGGCTGACGATGCACACTGGGGGAAAATTTCTCATAGTAAATATTGTGGAGCACAAGAGTAGACAGCTTCAGAGGTTTCACAGGACACAGCATTACAATTTGGTAGAGCAGATTAGCCAAAGCTGACAGTAGGTAGAACTTGTAAGTAGTTGATCTGGACTTGATAGAGAGGCTAGGTGATGGCTGGTTCTGTAAAAATCAAACATTACCATTGCTAGAAAGTACTCAAAACCATCTAAAACCACTGAAAGAAAACCTTTTTAAAGCTTGGATCATTTAATATTTTCCACAAATGTAAAAGTAACCCCAGATCCCTAAGGTAAATAACTGGAATGTGTGTACATATGTATTCACAAGGTGAAAGCAGCTCATTTGGGTGATAGATTTAGATTATGTGAACAGTAGTGTCTGACAAAGGTGTGCTCTGAAAGGCCTTGAGCCGTTGCTGCTTGATGGACTGAAATAATCCTCTGTTTGTACCTGGAGCAGAAATATAGAATCCTGGTAATATCCACTGCTTCTTTGTCACCTAATAGTACTAACAGTTGCTTTTAGATGGTTAATTTTAATTTTTTACAGAATTTTGTAAGGCTAGAAAAGAAGTAGAACAGAGAAAATGTTTTTGCTATGTCTTAATTCTCTTCTGTGCTTCTTTAAGCCCTTCTCCCTTTGCCAGCAGCCCTAGTCATACTCATAGAGCTTTGGACTGGGATTGTCATGGCAAAAATTAACTTACTAGGGTGCTCCCTCTGTGATATTTTGGTCATGCAATGGTAGGTATTATGGTGGCATTGCTCTTTGCTCCATTTCCAGGAAGCTTCATGAGATGACTAAGCAGCTTCCCCTGAAGAAGAGTAGTTGTGGTTCTGTCCTCATTCCAATCCCTGCTAGCCAGGTCACTCCCTGAATCTCTGGCTTGTCCATGCAATAGTCACAAATAAATGCCTAAGGAAAAGAAAGAGCATATATATAGTGCTTCCCAAAGTACTTGCTCAGCCTCAAAGTACTTTCTTTTACTGTGGAGATACTCTAAGGCAGATGTAGTTTCTGCATTCTTTACTTGCATAGAAAGCTTCTGCCCTATATGAATTTCTAGTGTCCACAACATCTGCTTGTTGGCGTTCCTAAGGCCCATTGCTCCCTGGTGGGCTTGAACCTTTTTCTGCTGTCTTTGTATCACCCCCTTTGTGTTTGTGAGAAGTGATGATGAACAATCAATCCCTATCAATACTATTTGGGCCACTTTTGAGTTGGTTGCAATTTGCCAAATCCAACACAAATGTCTCCTTCAATCCCACCCTGACCAGGCTTTTGTTTAAATTTTTCAAGCTTTCATACTGTCTTTCAAGGCCAAAGTTGCATGTGAGCAAGCATTGGATTTGTGTGGTCCTGGTACAAATACACTGAATAGGAGAGATGAGTGTGGAGCACTGCAATGCTTCCTCTGTCCCTCTTTACCCTGTGTAAGCTAGTAGCAGGTGGTACAGACCTGCTGACAGCCACGGCCACAGAAGTGGATTAAGGAGCAGGATGTGTCCTTCCAAAATCCTTTGCCATGTGGTGGCTGTAATTTGAGGAACTGAGATGCTCTTGGTGCTCTGACATGGCAGCAGATGCTTCAGGCAGCTGACTGGCATTCTGTAGTTAAGACAACAAGTGACAAGAATACTTTACCTGCCCTTGAAGCATCTTCTGCTCGACTCCCTAGGAGACCCTTCTCAGCAGGTGCGGGTGGATGGTGCCACTCACTGTTGCTGTTGGTGTTAAATGCTAAACTCCTTTCTATTATTTTTGCATACAGTGGCTCACCAATGTGCTGGAAAGTGCTGGGGAATGTTTTTTCTCTAAAGGATGGGAATTTTAATTTATGTGATTCCAGTTACCTTTCTGGGTTTTTAATGGATATGTTGCCTCATTTAAAAGTAATAATTAATGGAAAACTTAATGGTTGTTATTTATTAGCATATCAGTTAAAAGCTGTAGCAAAATAATTAATAAGTTACCATTTTATTTTTCAGCTATGGCAGCCATTCGAAAAAAGCTGGTTATAGTGGGTGATGGTGCCTGTGGAAAGACCTGTCTGCTGATTGTATTTAGCAAAGACCAGTTCCCTGAAGTGTATGTTCCTACTGTCTTTGAAAATTACGTAGCAGATATTGAGGTGGATGGAAAGCAGGTATGTGTACACATCTGTAACAGTCAAAATGGACTTGTCTTTATTCAGAACAACATGGAGATCTCTACACTTCTTGAATAAGTGGTTAGGACACATACTTCGTGCTTGCTAGAACCTGCTCATTACCAGTGTCTGGTTAACAACCTATTTCTAATGTTATACAAGTTGAGATTTTAAAAACAAGTCAATTCTTCCAAGTAGAATGTTGCAGTAGGTAGGAGGGGATGGAGCACTTCAAAGACAGGCCCACATGCTGAGGACACAGGCATGCCTTCTTTTGGAATTGCATAGTGGAGTCACTGTTTTGATAAGAACCTGGTATTGTGGTTTGGGGATATTTTTGGTTGATTTTTTGGTTTTATTGTTGGGTTTGTTTGTTTGGTTTGGTTTTTTTTTTTTGTCATACCCACTCCTGACAATGTGCAGGATCTTTTTGTGTGTGTGTGTGTGTGTGTACACCAGCATCATCTGTCCTACCTGTCTGAAGGAACACAATTCTTAGCAACCAAACATAACCAGAGCTCACAGAGCTTTATTTTTAGTTTTTACTTCAAGTAAATTAATGGTTAAAATACTTCATTTTATTTTTAAGTATTTTGAAAATCAATATTCAGTGTATGTGACCTCAAGAGTTTTTTGTTTGGCAGTTTGTTGTGGCAGTTTTCAGAAGGCTGCTGTCAGAACACCGACTCAGTTGCCTCTGCATTTATGCCTCACAAGGTGGTGTGTGAGGTATAAAATTGCCATGCTCCAGGGTGCTCTGGGAGGCACACAAAGAAGAAACTTAAAGAAAAAAACTGCAAAGCTCAAGTATTTTCAAACCTTTCTGGGAAGCCATGGCATATGTCTCTCTTGTTGCCATGACCACACAGAGCCTCAGTGCCATGGGTGTCAAGAGTGTTTTTGGTTCTGATGGTGCTGAGCTTCTCTGTGCCCCTTCCTGCGGCACGTGCCTTTGCTCTGGGTTCCAGTACAGCCAGGACGCCTTTCAGTCAGTTTGAGTTCAGATGCAGTGACTGATGGCGACTACTCAGTTTCAATCCTAATTTGAGCAAAACAATTTTGAGCTTTTTTTGGGCTTTATATTAAATTTAATTTCCTGCTGTTATAGGGATTCATTTTTTGCAGGTTTAGTCATGATAGTTCATGCTGTCTGAGTCTAAAAAAAAAGGTTTTCTCTCCTGTGATATGAATGAGTAAAACCAATTTGGACTAATATTAGACCATGTTTCCCCTCAAGTAACACTTAATGCAGTTCTATATTGTATCTTAGACTGTAAGGACTATTGTTTAAATATGTGATATCCATTTCTCTCTTATCACCTAGTCAAACTTCCTTGTTCCCTTCTGCCCGAATCTCTGCATCTCTAAAAGAGTGAACAGGGAGTCATGCCCTGTCAGCTATATACAGCTGGCATCTAAATACAAGTTGCTTGAGCTATGAATTTTCTGTGATGGACATGTCAGCTTATTTGTTTTAGTAACTAGATGACATTTCATTCAAGCACTTTGTCTTCAGAAAACTTGATTACAGAAGTTTGTAGGAGGGCAGTGCCTAAGCCTGTTCTGTTCGACAGCCACTCACTGCTGTTTCCTAGGAAAACACTACCAGGAATCTGCATTAGCCATGTGAAGACAAAATGGTGATGGTATGTGTTTTTGAAGTAGAGCAAAGGAGTTGACTCCAGTGTCATGTGAGCAAGCCCTCAACAGGCATCTCTCTAAAAAAGATGAACATTTGCCACAAAATTCACATTTGCAAATGCAGAGGTGGCGGAGTATTTCTGAATTAAATACAGAAGAATTTTATGTATATGTGTGCAACTAAGGCTTTGTATCTTTACAATTTGATCATACAGATTTGTTTCACATTCAGGCTCACATTTGGGTTCCAGTTCTCCCCATCTGTGTTTATCTGACCTGCTGTGGACTTTTTTTTTCCCTATAATGTTTGAATGTAAGAGTTTAAACAAGAAAAAATCCACTCTCGTAAAGCCAAATACGTCAGAGAATCTCAAGCAAGAGTACACCTTAACTTGATTCTAGTTTTTAAATTTCCTAGTTTAAATGTTGGCTATTCCTTCTACAGTTTTAAACAGTCCTATTGGGATGTTCTTCCTTAGATCCCCTGTAAGGAGGAATGTGGAGAACATAAGCTGCTGTGCTCAGATCTTAGTAACAAGAAGCTCTACACACAAATCATCTTACCTTCAAAGGAAATTGCAAGTCTACATTTCTGCTGTAATTTAAGTTTAATTATATTATGCACAACTAAGTACAATCTTGACATTTCTCACTACAGGTTGCAGCTGTAAACCAATTGAAAATGTGCATAATCCTAAAAAAAATATATTTAGAGTCTGTTTTCACTGAAAACTGTTGTTTCTGGAATGCTTATGAGAGAGATTCCTAGTGTTTTGGAGCTGATTCCCTTCAATTCTTCTGCCTTGCTTTTCTTCTAGTAGCATTTAATCACAGAATCACAGAATCACAGAATCACAGAAATTAGGGGCTGGAAGGGACCTAGAAGATCATCTAGTCCAACCCCCCTGCCTGAGCAGGATCACTTAGACCAAGTCTCTCAGGAACAGATCCAGGCGGGTCTTAAGTGTCTCCAGAGATGGAGACTCCACAACCCCCCTG
>VYZU01033356.1:0-14293 GCA_013401355.1 Ceyx cyanopectus | reverse complement strand
CTAATATCTGTGATTCTGTGATCGCGCAATGTTGGAATAAAACAGTATCTCAGCCTCCTGTGCTGGATTGACCTAGTGCACACCCAGTGATATATCATGGCAATTAAGGGTACTTAAGTTAAGAGACAGTAAAAGCCTTGTAGCCCTTAAGGATGCATCCTGAAACTTTGAAAAAAAAATAAATTAGAGGGGATCCCTTAACAGAAGAAAACGTCACCATATCAATTAGAAGATAGAAAGTTAGTTTTCTAAGTTAGAATATTTACAGGGAATTGCAATTGATATTTCAATTGATATTTCACCTTTAAACCTCTCATGAAAAATTGCCATGTATCCTTTACCGGATCGTAACAGTAAAGGACTGCTCTAGAAATTCCTTTGCCCTATTTCATTCTCTAAACAAAGAAATAATACTACAATTTATATTACATTTATACATAGCATTAAGATTTTAAAATGTCATTATGGTCTATTACTGTACTTTGCTTTTTTCTTTGTCCTGATATTTGGTGCATTTAATTGTATTCTGTGTCTACATTTATTTCTTAATCTCATTCTTTCTAGTAAAACCAGTCTGCTTCATGTACAAAACTTCATAAATACTATACCTTGAGGAACAGTTACTGTGCAGACACTTTGAGACATGAATTGGGTAGAGTGGTGTGGTCATAAAGTCAAAAAGCCTGACAAAATATTAGCTGGTGTCCATGCCCAGGATGTTCAGGATGCT
The DNA here is from genome assembly GCA_013401355.1 of Ceyx cyanopectus. Taxonomy (NCBI): domain Eukaryota; kingdom Metazoa; phylum Chordata; class Aves; order Coraciiformes; family Alcedinidae; genus Ceyx; species Ceyx cyanopectus. The sequence continues at coordinate 13,563 of VYZU01033356.1, read as the reverse complement.
CTTGTGCTCTAAGGCTGATTCTATGCCTCTTTAGAAAGAAGCCAGTTGTATCCCAGATGGCATTTAGTAGGTTTTGTCATTATTTTGACATTGCTGTCAGAATTGTTTATCAAATCCGCCTCAGGTGGAAGAGCTCACTGTGAGCTAGAAAATCTTGATGTGCAAAGGTCTCCCAGGAACAGATTTCAGTTGAGGTAAGTATTGTGGGCTTGCTGGGCTCTATGACAAAGATCTATAGGTATGATCTTATCCATTTATATTTCCATAGCTATGGTCAAGGTGATGGAGTTTGCTTGGAAATATCTGTAACAGCTCATTGGGGATGTAAAGACCTTTGAGTTTAAATTTTATTTTTTTTTTCAGTTAATTAAGAAATCTAAGTAAAAGGTAACTATTAAATAATCACTTCTGAAGACAATTTGCTAACAAATTAACTCTGATACTGAGGGAAGGACACTTGAACTCTTCTAAACGCACAAAAGAGATAATTTTTTTCTCCCATGTCAAACAGCACATGTTCTGTTTTAACTGCATGACACTTCCTTCCCATAACATCCTCAGACCAGTTCTCATTCCCTTGGAAATCCATTGTACTCTCTTCAGTAGGAGACATCGGGTGGCCTGTTTGGAGCAAGTTAAACATGCTGGTTTTCAGCAGTGACCTGGAGAAAACAGACAATTTAGGGTCATATGTTATTGTTTGACTTCAGCATTGTGTGTTCTCGATGTGTAGCTCAGTTTATTTAGTCCTGTTGGAAAGTTTATTGGTTTATGTTGAAGGATATTGTGCCCCTCTGCTCTGCTCTGAGATCTCACCTGGAGCACTGTGCCCAGCTCTGGAGCTCTCAGTACAGAGAAGACATGGACCTGTTGGAGCAGGTACAGAGAGGTTTACAAAAATGGTCTGAGTGTTGTGAAGCCAGGCTGAGAGAGTTGGTCTTGTTCAGAAGCTCTGGGGAGACCTTCTTGGGCCTTTCAATACTTCAAGGGGCTTGTCAGAAAGGTGAGGACAGACTTCTTAACAGGGTCTGTTGCAACAGGACAAGGGGTGATGGCTTTAAACTCAGAGGGGAGATTAAGACCAGATACAAGGAAGACGTTTTTTTACACTGAAGTTGGTGAGAGTTCCCAGGTTGGGACCACCTCTCTGGCAAGAATTGTCTAGAGAGGTGGTTGATGCCACATCCCTGGAAGTGTTTCAGGTGAGGTTGTCTGGAGCTCTGAACAAGCTGCTTGAGTTGATGATGTCTCTGCTGACTGCAGGGGTTTTGGACTAGGTGGCCTTGAAAAATCCCTTACAACCCATACTGTTCTGTGACTCTATGATAACTTCCTGTAAATCATATAATGGAACAGCCCACTGGGCAGATGAGATGCTGTTGTCCTCCGTTTCCATGGAGGGATTGTTGTCTGTAAGGAGGAAGATAGGCGATGCATAGGATTGTGCTTTAAATTATGAAGCAAAGCACCAAGCTATGGGTCTTTTGTTTTCCTTTCTGAACATGAGTATATATATATCATGGCCCCTTGAAATCAGCAATCTATCTGTTGACACATCCTCTTGGTAATGTACACATGACAGCATAAAGCCTTATGGATATTGAAATGAGTAAAAATTGATCACAATTTTTATTTTTTTTTTGGCAATTTTCTCAATTTTTAATGTGTCCCTGTTTAGGGCCAGGGCAGCCCCCCCAGACCAATAATGTAAGCTCTCTTTTAACCCCCCTCCCTCCCCAAAGGGGAAGAGAAAGGAAATAAGGGAGAGAGACTTAACAATTAGAAAAGGAAACTAGAACAGCTTTAATGAAAATAGTACTACTAATAAATGGAATATATACAGTATATACAGTACTGAACCCAACCCGATGGTGATTGCATCACCATCACTGATGCTGTGGAGCAGTCTCTGGGGAGAGTCCCAGACTGGGCCCCGTAGCAGATGGGAGCTGTGTTCAGGAGTTGGATTCTGGCACCAGGTTCAGGAACACACTGATCAGGATTGAAGGCAGAATTTACAGAGTCCACCTTGGTGCTCTGAGGGGGAGAATCCCCAAAGAGAAGAACCACAACAATGAATGAACAACAAGAACAAATGCCAACAATGCTGAGAGATTAGAGACCCTCTTTATTTTAGAGCTTTACATACTGAATATGATGTATATGGGGTGGAATACCTTGTTGGTTAGTTTGGAGTCACCTGGCCTGTCTGCTCCTCCCTGTAGGTGTGGCTTTCCACTTTCTGCAGCCCCCAGTGTGATACAAGATCCAACAGTGGCCTTGGTCTGCATTTCAATCCTTGGTACTAACTCTAAACATGGGGTGTTATCACTGCTAGAAGCAGACACTGTCTGTGAGAACATGCTGCTGACTTCAGAAAGTACAGTTAGAGGAACTGAGTTGTAAAGTAAAATCACTAAACAGTTTGTTCTGTTCTCACTCAAACCATGATGTTATGTAGACTAGCAGATCTTTAGTGTCCTAGGATAAATTCCCCTTTTTAGATATTTACGGTTGCACTTATTATCTGAGTTACTGAGCTGTTACTGCCTGAATAGAATTAAATGTCAAGTAAAATAAGTAGCAATGTTTAATGTCATTAAATAAACATCTATCTCAAGAATTTATTGGTATTAATATTATGGAAATAAGAGATGGAATTCAAATTACCTTTTAATTCTGATTCCTGCTATTACTGTAATTTTCTAATACATTTACTTATTATCAGTGTGGCACATTAAGATAAATCAAGTAAAAAATAATATTTTTTAATGCTATTTATTGGGTTTTAATGATTTTTGGTCTCCTTAATTTTTGTCTATTGCCTGAAGTTATTATAACAGTCAAGTTCTTTTTCCACAGACTGCAATACTATTGTGGTAAGGCTTGTAACAACCATTTTGAAATAATGATTTCTATACATTCCTTTATTAAGCCCCCATTGATAATTCTGTAAAGCATTTGTATGTACATTTTTTTACTATATTAGTCTTTCCGTCTGACAAATTCAGGTGGACTATTAGTATCAGTAGTTAATGGCTGTGATTAGTAATCTTCCGGGAAAATAACTGCTTCCTCATGTTCCTGATCACATACATAAAACATTAATTCTTCCAAGGATAATGATGCTTTGCTTATTTTGATATGCCTCTAATATGTATTTTAAATTATAAATAAATAAATAAATTATTTTGTAATGAGAAATAACGCAGTGGGTTGCAGGTTAACAGACAGGTATGTTCATCACAACCATAGGTCTGATTCTGGAAANGAGGGTGTTCTAAGATCTATCACATACATAAAACATTAATTCTTCCAAGGATAATGATGCTTTGCTTATTTTGATATGCCTCTAATATGTATTTTAAATTATAAATAAATAAATAAATTATTTTGTAATGAGAAATAACGCAGTGGGTTGCAGGTTAACAGACAGGTATGTTCATCACAACCATAGGTCTGATTCTGGAAATGATCTTGTGGAGAAGGTCATGGGCAAAAGGTTGGCTCATTCAAGTGACAGGGGTTCAGAATTTACTGTACTTGCTTTGAGGTGTGTCTATCCATAAGCTTCCTCTTAGCCCACCATGCTGAAATGGCTCTTCTTGAACCTGGAAAAACATGTTTGCTTGGGCAAGAGTCCTGATGTGCTGTTGCATTGCCATGACATGATCACTCGTGCTTGCAGAAGTTGGTGTCCATCAGCAGTGTTCCCTGACCAAGTGGGAAAGCTGTGCCATCCTATAAAAATGCATTGTTTTAAAATAAAAATCTCAGAAATCAGAAATTTTAAAAAAGAAAGCTAAGGGGGAAGGAAGGGAAGAAGAATGTCAGGCTCTTTCAAAACATTTCTGGTAGCATGCATACTCTGAATCAGGCAGCTTGCAAGAAAAATATTTATAAAACATCAAAGTTTTCATATACATTTTTTTTTTAATCAGATAAATTGATATATTCTTGCAAACATTATTTCTATCATTGCGGTGTCACACTTTCTACTGTTATAGCTGGTCCCTTTTATGTATGATTTAGCTTTTATTTAGACTCTGCCCGTTCTGGATGGTACCTTGGCAGGTGACCTCCAGGGAAATGTAAGGAGTTGTCCCAGAGATGCTCCAGAGAGAATTGTGAGGAATCATGAGATAAGAAATAATTTGTGCATCTTTCCACATGGATTTTAATCTGAGACATAGCTGTGTGGGAATGGCCTTGTTGTGCTGTGTGATGTTGAGTCAAGCCCATGCTGTATTCACTGGGTGCTGCTGATCACATCTGCCCAGGTGTATGTGTCCCACAAAGTCTTTTTCTTTCATCTCACTTGTCTCTCTGTCATGGTGGAAAGGAATGTACTTACTGGGGGATAACCCTGGAGTTTGCTTAAGGAAAATGACCCTCAGTGTTTCTGAGCATTTCAAATGCAACTTGACAGCTTGTCTCCATTTAACCCCAGGACCAAACTCTTTTTAACTGCATCTATTTTAATGGTTCTCTCTGTTCTGTGTCCTATTTCTCAGAAATTCTGAAATCTGCTACTGTTACCTTAGATTGAAATTTCCCCATTTGTAAAGGGTCCCCATATATACAATGAGACTGAGAAATATTCCTGTCTTCAGTATTTCTCTCTGAATTATTCCACACAGATGCTCTGCACTTCCCAAGCATTATGGATCTTTGATCTCAAAAACCAAAGATGTTCCACATTAGCATTTACTTGTGGAGTTGGATACCCATTACTGTTAGATCTTTATGTTGGGATTAACTTTCAAGTTGAAGGCTTGCTTCTTTACCAGTACCCCCACTTTATACTGCCTTTAGAAACCCAACCCAGTAAGTAATCTGTATTTTAAACCTGTGAAAAAAACTCTAAGTAAAAGTACATGTAAGGTGATTTCACAGAATCACAGAATGTTAGGGGTTGGAAGGGACACAAAAGATCATCTAGTCCAACCCCCCNCCATTCCCCTAATCATTTTGGTGGCCCTGTGTTGGACTCTCTCCAGCAAATCTCTATCTTTTCTGAACTGGGGTGTCCAAAACTGGACACAGTACTCGAGGTGGGGTCTCCCCAGTGCAGAGTAGAGGGGGAGGAGAACCTCCCTTGACCTGATGGCCACACTTCTCCTAATGCATCCCAGGATGCCATTGACCTTCCTGGCCACAAGGGTGCATTGTTGGCTCATGGGCATCCTCCTGTCCACCAGGATCGGCCCAGGTCTCTTTCTCCAGCAGTTCAGCCCCCAGCCTGTACTGATACATGGGGTTGTTCTTCCTCAGATGAAGCACCTTACAATTGCTCTTGTTAAATTTCATTACATTTCTCCCTGCCCAGCTCTCCAGCCTGTCCAGGTCTCTCTGGATGGCCCATAGACTTGTGGGTGTCCAGTTTGCTCAGCTGGTCTCTAACCCAAGCCTCTTCAACTGAGGAAAGAACTTCCTCCCTCCAGACTTCATCTGTGGTCTTGGGAGATCTGGGACTCCTGGTAGCTGACCTTAGAAGTAAAGACCGAGGCAAAGGTGACATTCAGTAACTCAGCCTTCTCTCTGTCCTCGGTCACCAGGGCACCCGCTTCATCCTGTAGTGTGCCCACATTGCCTTTAGGCTTCTTTTTGCCTCCAACATACTTGTAGAAGCTTTTCTTGTTGTCTTTAACCTCACTCACCAGCTTGATTTCAAGGGAAGCCTTATCTTTCCCTGTTCAAGACTCAGAATCACAGAATGTTAGGGTTTGGAAGGGACCTAGAAGATCATCTAGGCCAATCCTCCTGCCAGATAATGGTGACGTAGACCAAGTCACAAAGAATCTTCCCTGACCAGGAATTGAACCCAGGTCGTGTTGATGAGAGCGCTGAGACCTAACCACTAGACCACCATGACTGCATTATTGATTTATCATAAATAATAATTTAATCATTCTTAGTAAATCTATGGAGTAGAGTATTAGGCTTGTTGGAAAAGTTAATGTAATTCTTAATTATTTTGCACTAGTGTCTGTGCTTCTGGTTCCTTGTAACTATAGTGTAATTGTTCTCCCTGCACTTAGACCTTACCTTCAAAACCTTAAACTGAGTGATGTTTATCATTCTGGAATATAATTCAATATCTATTTTATTATATGTTACTTTATCTTAATTAAATACTCTTTAGGTTTGGAGAGGGGAGCAATTTAGTGATTACCCCTCACATGTTTATTACCACTTTTCTTGATCTAATGCAATTTTCTTCTCAAATACAACTATCTTTTCACTTCAGTACTAGATGCTTTGTTCACCTAATGAATTCATCATGGCCTGAGTTTTATGTAGCTTAATCAGTTCTTTATATTCACCATTATCTGCGATCCAAAACTGAAGCACATCAACCAACAGCCTCTAAAAATGCTGGAATGAGCATATTTACAGACCTCTGAAAATATACTGAGTTGTTGATTACAGAGATAGTTTTGTGAGTAGGAAATGTTTCTGAAGAGACAGTGAGGCAGATCTGATTAAGTTATGTGCTAGATCTGTGTGGCTTTTTGTTTATTTTCTCCATGGGAAATAATAATAAAAGATGAGACTGGAAATATGCATCCTGTCTGGTGGTTATAGATGCATTACTATAAAAAGTGGCACTTCTTTGGGCTTTTGGAGTTTTACAATGAAATCAATCTTACGCTAATTATTCTAGCTTGAAGCTGAATTGTCAGCTTAGTATTTATTTCTGGTTTTGGTTTTTTTTTTTTGCTGTTTTTTGTATGTTTTTGTTTTGTTTGGGTTTGAGTTTTTTTTGCTATAACAAGCAACCTAATAGTAAAATAATAGGAGATTATTAAAACTGTTCAGCATCTTGTGTGTAACTACCTACGAGTGCAACAGTCATAGGTGAATTTGACCAGTTCCCAACACTGTTGCAGCTTTTCCTGAGGTGTGAGTCTTACTGTGGTTCTACTGCCAGGAATGTGAGAGAGCGCTGCTCTTCATCTTCATCATCCAAGCAGCAGTCTCACCTCCCTCAGACAAAATAATGTCTTGATGGTTTGGGTTCTTTCATGAGAGAAGTGAAAGAAGTGTGACTTTTATTTATATATATAAATACACTTGAATCCATTTTACCAATACAGCTGCATCTTTAAAGTCCTCAGCTCTCCTGTAAATACTTAGTGGAAATGGTTTTAGGAGGGTTCCCTGTTTATTTATGTTCTTGAGCTGTGTCCTTTTTTTTTTCCTGCCAAAATTATTACAATATGAGGAGGTTTTTTTAGGAAAAAAAACCAAACAATAAACACCAACAAACAATAAACAAACCCAAAACCAAAAGAGAAAACAGTAAGACTCAAACACATTTTATATCCATCTGATCAATATTTTTGATTTTAGTTTGAACTTAAACTTCCTGCTTGACTTCCTTCCAGGATACTCTGGAAACCTTGAATCCAAATCCTAGAAAATTTTGCATTTTTTCCTTTTGTTTAATTACAATTAACCAAAATTACCATTTGAAAAGAAACTTAGAAAACAGCATGTCATTGTAATTTTTTATGTATTTTTAATTTCCACTATCATTATTTAGAGAATGTCTTTTAATTTTTCTCAAGTCACCTTGAGAAAAACAAAGCAATAATGGCTAATCTGAATTTCCTAGGACTAAGAAATGACTTTCATATCATGCATGTAAAATATATTAATATTTGTTATTAAAAGGAAAGTAGTTTTAAGCACTCCAGTTAAGTTTCTTGACTAATAACATGCGAAGTTCTATTTTCCTACTCAGGTGTGGTGTGCAAGTTTCATAGACATCACAAGCAGGAAGAAGGGGCATATTACATACATTTTATAGTGACATTATAGTTCCCTTTCAGGCATCTTGAGAGTGGGCCTTCAGTATACAGGGGAGTGGTAGAGGCACATAAGATGGATAATATAACAGACTGAATGAAATAAAAATCATCTTGTGGATGCATTTAAGCATTTGTCATATTTTGAATTGTGGAGATCCCTCCTACCAGTCTGGCAGATTCCACTTAAATATTTGTATGCCTACCAGGATCAGTAATAACTTTTTTATGCTGGAGAAAGTGTCAATCCATTTACAAGTTTTCTGTACATACAGGTTCAAGTAGAGCAAAGGCTTCAGTATAAAGCTTAAAAAATACTTTTCTAACACCTTCATGGGTATTAAAATTCCAGTCTTTGAGTCCTACTCTATCTATAGGCAGGGTATAAATAGGTTTCAGTGAGAAAATTATTTGTCACTAGCAATTATTAAAAATCTTTACAGTTAAATCCAAGACACAACCTTTTTCTTAAAAACAGAGGGGAGTGAATTATTTTATGTTTCACCTGGATCATTTTAAAACATGAATAAAACATTCCCTTGCACAAATCATTCATCTCTGTGAAACCTTATTGAAGGGCTGCAGAAATTACCAGCAAAGGTGAAGATTTTCATGTAGATTTCTTAGTGATGGAAAGCCCTTTAGAAACAATAGTAGGTAGTGAAATGTGAGGAGAAATATAACTACAGGGGAACAAAATGGAGTGCTTTACTCATATGGTACCCTGACCAAATTAGTCGTGTTCTGAAGGCTTATTTTCAACAAAATATGTTCACTTGGATATTAAGACTGTCCTCATGAGGAATTTCTGCTGTGTATGACATCAATCATAGACCAATCTTCTTGTTGTATAGAAATTGCTCAGTGAAAAGGTGATTTAAAGTCTACAGTGTGATTGTTACTGTTATACTTAAGGGTACAGCAAATAAGTAAAGCTTTATTGTCTGGGTACCACACTTCTAAATTCGTATTACTTTCAATCATGTTGCTTAGTCATAAATCAGAGGTGTATGAACCAAAGTTGAAGATATGCAGTTTTGTGTTGCTGTTTTATTTGTGGCTGTGCTCATCCTGAATTCTTACTATTAGTGCTGCTCTGAAATCAGCTGTGTCTGTCTGGAAAAAAAATCATAAAAGCATCAATAATTGAAAAAGTAGCTTATATGGGCAGGGGATAATTGCTACAAATATTTGTTACTGTGCACTGGCTTCAAAGAAATCATGGAGGAATAATTTCTAATTAGCAAATGTGACCGTAAAGATAATCTCTGGACACACAGATTATTTGCTCTGCTGGGATTTTTTTTTTTTATAAATCAGAAAGTTAACTTTGTAATGTGATGTAAAAAACCCTCCTTATATTTTTATCAAACAATACTAAAGTTGTTATTTGAGCCAATAGGAAACATCACTGAAATTAGTGAGGATATATTTAAGTTGCCCAATTACCAGGTTTCCCAGGGAAGGAAATCTATATGTCAGAACAAATGCTTACAGAAAGTAATAAAAAAAATGACTCAGTTGGAGTTTACAGTAATCATAATGGCTGTTAGTTATCTGGATAATAGATAAAATCTGCAAACAGTTTAAGATTGGGAAGTCACAGGAGGACATGCAAATGCTAGCCCTGTTATATTTCCTTTGGTTTNAAAAGAGAAAACAGTAAGACTCAAACACATTTTATATCCATCTGATCAATATTTTTGATTTTAGTTTGAACTTAAACTTCCTGCTTGACTTCCTTCCAGGATACTCTGGAAACCTTGAATCCAAATCCTAGAAAATTTTGCATTTTTTCCTTTTGTTTAATTACAATTAACCAAAATTACCATTTGAAAAGAAACTTAGAAAACAGCATGTCATTGTAATTTTTTATGTATTTTTAATTTCCACTATCATTATTTAGAGAATGTCTTTTAATTTTTCTCAAGTCACCTTGAGAAAAACAAAGCAATAATGGCTAATCTGAATTTCCTAGGACTAAGAAATGACTTTCATATCATGCATGTAAAATATATTAATATTTGTTATTAAAAGGAAAGTAGTTTTAAGCACTCCAGTTAAGTTTCTTGACTAATAACATGCGAAGTTCTATTTTCCTACTCAGGTGTGGTGTGCAAGTTTCATAGACATCACAAGCAGGAAGAAGGGGCATATTACATACATTTTATAGTGACATTATAGTTCCCTTTCAGGCATCTTGAGAGTGGGCCTTCAGTATACAGGGGAGTGGTAGAGGCACATAAGATGGATAATATAACAGACTGAATGAAATAAAAATCATCTTGTGGATGCATTTAAGCATTTGTCATATTTTGAATTGTGGAGATCCCTCCTACCAGTCTGGCAGATTCCACTTAAATATTTGTATGCCTACCAGGATCAGTAATAACTTTTTTATGCTGGAGAAAGTGTCAATCCATTTACAAGTTTTCTGTACATACAGGTTCAAGTAGAGCAAAGGCTTCAGTATAAAGCTTAAAAAATACTTTTCTAACACCTTCATGGGTATTAAAATTCCAGTCTTTGAGTCCTACTCTATCTATAGGCAGGGTATAAATAGGTTTCAGTGAGAAAATTATTTGTCACTAGCAATTATTAAAAATCTTTACAGTTAAATCCAAGACACAACCTTTTTCTTAAAAACAGAGGGGAGTGAATTATTTTATGTTTCACCTGGATCATTTTAAAACATGAATAAAACATTCCCTTGCACAAATCATTCATCTCTGTGAAACCTTATTGAAGGGCTGCAGAAATTACCAGCAAAGGTGAAGATTTTCATGTAGATTTCTTAGTGATGGAAAGCCCTTTAGAAACAATAGTAGGTAGTGAAATGTGAGGAGAAATATAACTACAGGGGAACAAAATGGAGTGCTTTACTCATATGGTACCCTGACCAAATTAGTCGTGTTCTGAAGGCTTATTTTCAACAAAATATGTTCACTTGGATATTAAGACTGTCCTCATGAGGAATTTCTGCTGTGTATGACATCAATCATAGACCAATCTTCTTGTTGTATAGAAATTGCTCAGTGAAAAGGTGATTTAAAGTCTACAGTGTGATTGTTACTGTTATACTTAAGGGTACAGCAAATAAGTAAAGCTTTATTGTCTGGGTACCACACTTCTAAATTCGTATTACTTTCAATCATGTTGCTTAGTCATAAATCAGAGGTGTATGAACCAAAGTTGAAGATATGCAGTTTTGTGTTGCTGTTTTATTTGTGGCTGTGCTCATCCTGAATTCTTACTATTAGTGCTGCTCTGAAATCAGCTGTGTCTGTCTGGAAAAAAAATCATAAAAGCATCAATAATTGAAAAAGTAGCTTATATGGGCAGGGGATAATTGCTACAAATATTTGTTACTGTGCACTGGCTTCAAAGAAATCATGGAGGAATAATTTCTAATTAGCAAATGTGACTGTAAAGATAATCTCTGGACACACAGATTATTTGCTCTGCTGGGATTTTTTTTTTTTATAAATCAGAAAGTTAACTTTGTAATGTGATGTAAAAAACCCTCCTTATATTTTTATCAAACAATACTAAAGTTGTTATTTGAGCCAATAGGAAACATCACTGAAATTAGTGAGGATATATTTAAGTTGCCCAATTACCAGGTTTCCCAGGGAAGGAAATCTATATGTCAGAACAAATGCTTACAGAAAGTAATAAAAAAAATGACTCAGTTGGAGTTTACAGTAATCATAATGGCTGTTAGTTATCTGGATAATAGATAAAATCTGCAAACAGTTTAAGATTGGGAAGTCACAGGAGGACATGCAAATGCTAGCCCTGTTATATTTCCTTTGGTTTTCTCATGCCATCTGACTATGGGCACTGTTTGAGATTAAGGCTTGGCCTCTGTGGCGCTGAGACTGAACACCTATGGCTATTTTTTTCTTTTTACACCAAAGCAAGCTGAGGAAAATTAGTTTTTGAAACAAGATTTCAATTTTTCCTGAAATACTTAATTGAAAATTAAATATTATCTATCTCATAACTTTACTGTCGTGGTCACCTTGATGTCAGTAGCACACCAGTTTTTGGTAGCACTGGTTGGAGATGTTGCAGGTAAGAATGGGTTTGTTCACCTCTCTTAAATGATTCATAAGGTCTGCAAAATAAAAGAGTAATAAAAACCTCCTTCTATTATTTTCAGTGATATTTTTTCCCTTGTATGTTATTTCATTTGGCCTTTAGACAGATTAACTTACTCTAAGTGACTGAATCTGAGTTGTGGGTACTTCATAGTTCTTTTGAAGTTTAACTTTCTGTATAGTTTATTTGGGTCCTGCTTTTAAAGTTTAACTTTCTATATAATTTCTTTGGGTCCTCCTGCAGCATGTTCTGTAGGGTAGACTAGGTAATGGCTCAGGATTAAATGATCTGTTATTTCAATTGTTTTTAACTGGTTGGTTGAGAAGGCCAAGAGGAACCTAAACTTCAAAGCAAGATGAAACTGGTTAAGGCCAAAATGGGACATCTCCAGAGGAAAAGGTTGAAAGTGCACTGTGAAGAAGACCTACAGCCTTCATCTCCATGGCCCCCAAAGATGACTGCCAGGTGGCAATACTCATGCACCAATGGGAGGGATGAGGGGTGTGTAATATTATAATTCTTGGAAAGAATATTATCATGTTGGGTTTTTTTAATGTAGTGAATATGTATGTTTCTGCTTTATAAAAAAAAAAGAACCTATTTTCTTCTCGGCATGCAAACTAGGAGAAACTATTCCCCTTGCACCCAGCATGTGTGCATGGTGCTGAATAAACAGACCTGCTTTAGAACCTTTCACTAGTTTTAAAGTTTGATTCCGCAAGTCAGTTAATAACAGAAATGCTTATTGTATTGAAATTACCTTAAATGAGTAAGAAAAATTGGTTTTTAAAGTCAAGTTCCTCCTGTTCATTTTTGGTTTGTGAAAAGTTCCCCTACTTCACAACACATTTTCTGTCCTTATACAAACATTCAAGCTGTACCTGAAATCTGAGGTCTCAGACTTAATCCAGCTTGATTCGTTTTGGATTTACACATATGGCTACGTCATGGCTTTGCAATTGGTGTGTAAATATATATTAAATAAAAGTTAGGGATTCTAGAGAACTATTTATGTTCTTTTAGAACTCACCAAAATATCTGGGGGTTTCTGGAATGTATAAAGTAATTTAGTGATGCTCATTAAGTTCCCAAAGTGTGACCCTTTGATCCATAGAAGTGGCAGAAATACTTGAAGGATGAGTCAAGTGCCAACAGTGTAGTCCTTCCAGCAGCTTCCATGGTGACCTGATGTATGTTGCTCGATGAAGCAGCAAATAATCTTATGCTAGTTTCTAGTTTAGGAACTGGAATACCAGAGATGGAGTAAACTCCATGGGCATTGTCTGAACTGAAGACATACCATGGGCATTTGGCCTGTGTTTATCTGGTTTTGATATTCCTCTAGAAACTTCAACAGTTGAAACAAAATGTAGTAGCTTTGTTCAACAGATGAATGTTTGAGTTCATAGATGTATTTAAAAGACATATGGATGTGGTGCTGAGGGATATGGTCTAGTGGTGATGTTGCAGTGCTGGGTTAACAGTGGGACTCAATAATCTTGGAGGCCTATTCCAACAGAGATGATTCTATGAGTTTTCATACAAACATCATATATCAGTTGAATTGACAGATGTATGCAATGTGGGGATCTGCTGCCTATCCTTAGGCATTTTGTGATGTGTAAAGTCATAGAATCATAGAATG
>VYZU01033353.1:0-28653 GCA_013401355.1 Ceyx cyanopectus | reverse complement strand
AACAACAAAAAAACCCCACACACATGAAAAAAAGTTCCTGACTTAAAACTTTAGCTTAGCCAGTTAGAGAATGGGAGACCTGTAAAGGACTTTTAAAAGTATTGCCATTACCACCTAATCTGTGTGCAAAGTTGCAGGTGGGACTTGCGGCATCTGATGTACCAGGTGTGGCTGTGGACAGGTGAGGAAATAAAAGCAGGATCATCAGGAAAAAGAGTAGGAGCCAGTTAGTTCTGGAGGAAGGGGTTGAAGGTATGTTACTCAGAAGGTAAGTGCTACTGATCTGATAAATGGAATTTTTTTAGGGTACTGGGTCCTGTAGCAAGGTAGCAGTTGAGTTTGTTAGTAGCCTATGGCTTGATTCCCAAAGCTAAAGCTGAGCAGTGAGCTCTTGTTTAAAGATGTATAGCCCTAGTTGCAGTGATGGGGGCAGAACTGATTTCATGTAGGGAGTATTTGGGAAAGAAACCCCCCCATTTTTGACCAGCTGATATTTGAATTTCCTATGCCAAAATCTACGGTATTATCTAGTGTAGATTTCTAGGTGGCTGAACTGAATGGTGGAGCACCAACAGGAAAGACCTGCAGCTCTTGTTCCTGCCCACCCCCTTCATTGTGAGGAAGGATCTGCTGAGACTATGGAGTAGTTAGTTTCCTGTTAGAAGATGCTGAAATGTTGAACTAGCCTTGGAAGAGTGCAGTGTAGTGACTAGCTTATTCTATTGCTGTATAACTAAACTGAATGTAAGGATGGAGGACACTCAACATCCTAAAAAGTTGAACTGCAATGAAGGCTCTTACTGAAGACCTCACTGGGTCATAGAACAAACCCCATGGGCATGCCTGCTGGCTGTGAGTCTGTAACTGTGCTAAAACTCAATGTGGTAAATTATGTAAAATTACTTTTAAAAATGATTGTCATTGTATAATGTCAAATCACCATCACCATGCTGGAAGCAGTTCAGAATTGAATTGGAAATGTAACTGTAACAGCTGTTATTGCTCATTACAGGAAGTACCTTCTGTCACCTGGTTCATATATTACCTGGAATTTTTCTTCCAAGCAGGGTGATTGAGGATAACATTGAGTTGTTTTTTTCTTTATTATAGTGATAATTGCTCCTTCCTTTGCATTACCACCTTTTTTCCAAGAGTGATTTAGAGATGGTACATAAAATCTATAGAAACTAGTTCAAGTGGGGATGAGTGAAACAGGGAGGTGTCAATATATGTGAGTGGGAAGGTATAGCAAGGTTTTTTTTTAATTCAAGACCAAACACTGAATTCATTATATGTGTTTGTTTTAGAATATGAGCTGTTTGCCACACTCTGGTGTTACAGAAGCATCTGCTAGAAGCTCCTACAAGGATTTTGTTATTTTCAGGTTTACGTTTTGTGCTGCCTCGTTGGCCAAAGATAAGTGGCACCTGACAGGGAAAGAGACAGGGCTTTTTCTTGGCTTGGTGTCTCCCACTGTCTTAGCGTGTGGTATGTTAGGAATCTAAAATAAGGTGAAAGAGACACGTGGGATCATGCAAGAATTTATGGGGCTGGAGAGGTTTTTCCAACCTAGTCCCACTGCTGGCACCACTTCTGCATGATAAACTGCATCCCAACAATTCAGTCTGTCACTGTGCCAAATCCAAATGCTGAAATCATCTGTTTCCCTAAGGGCCTGCTATGGTTCTACCCACCCTGTGGAGAGAAAGCTTCTGTGCCTTCCTAAACCCTGGGGAGTTCTGCCCCAAATACTCTCTCTCTGACATAATCTTGTGTATTTTAACAAGGAGCAGTAGCAGATGGTTTCATTTTCTGTTACTGCAACAAAGATTCTGCTATTGCTGTCACTGAGAGCCAGCCCTTTCATGGCAGCTTCTGAGAACTGGTGTTTGACTGAGGTTTTTCCAAGTGATCTGGAAGAAAAAAGGTTTCAGAAGATAGGAGGGGGGAAAGAAGGCCTAGTGGTACTGCTGTAACAGTGTCACTGACACAGTGTCAGCCACCTAGGTAATGCACCTGAATAGGTGTATTTTAAGTCTCTAAGGTGAAGTAAAGATCTAGGATTGGGGGAGGATGAGGCCAAATTTCCAGTTTTGTTTCTTATTGACTTAGTGTAGCACTAAGTTTTGAGAGAGGCGATATCTATTCCTACAAAGACAGAGCATCTCTAATCTGCAAGTGCTCAATCTTACCATTTAATGGTACACTTTGGGTAGCTGTCACTTGTGTAATACTAAATTGCAGTATTTTCTGCTTTCATTCTCAACTGAAATTAATGTTACCAAAATAATTTGAGCAATGACAGGTGGGTTTATTTACCCAAATAATGTTCCAGACTCAGTTCAGGCTGGCCATCTGAACAGTTAGATAATTAAGGTACAAAAACTCCTTTAAAAATTGCTTTATTGATCAGGAATTGTACTATAGAACTACTACTGAACTCCCGTATGCTCTGCTATGTTTCTGGAGGAATAAATTTGGCATTCTAAACAAGGATTCTTTAGACACACAGACATATCTAGCCTTTACTTAAAGGATGGGGAAAGAGAGATGAGCAAAGAAAGAATCCTTCATTAAATACAAGGTCTACTCGACCTAAGGTGATGGAAAGCTTTACTCCCACCTTCCAGAACAGCCACCAGCAGCTGGGCAGCCACAAGCAAACCACCTGTCTTTGCAGGACAAAGAACAGTGTGGCTGTTCAGAGAGGGTGGCAATCTTTTCCTCAGAGGCAGAGGACTTGTACAGGTGACAGCACCTGGAACAGCACAGAATGGGCTGCCTGGCAAGGACAGGCAGCACTACAGTATGAGTGCTTCACAGTGGAAACTCCTCCAATCCTGGTAGCCTTGGAACATCAACAGGTGACCTAGGAACCATGATTTATTCCACTAAACTCGAGTTTTAAATTGAAGTCTTCCTGATGTTAATCCAAGCACCAACTCTGGTCAGTGTGCCAGCTCTGTCAGACAGCAGAGACTTGGATGAAGAGACTGATGGTGATTCCCTCCCCTCAGGGTTTTGGGGGAAGCAGTACAACAGAATGAAGAGAAGAATGTAAAGTTTGAAGTATCCCAAGTCCCAACTAAATGTTAAGTGCTGATTAAATGTCTCTTGTAGGACACCCAGATGCATGACAGATGTTAATTGATTGAGATGCATGTTTCAAATTAATATTTAGCATATTTTATTATATTTCAATGCATTTGCATTAGACTTTAAAAAATTATTATGAGCAGTTAATACAGTGAACAACTGCCAGCAAGCGATGGAAATGTAAAGTTCATCTGCCAAGGACACAGCTTTTTTAGTCCAAACACTATTAAGTTCAAAAAGTTTTCCTTCTCAATTCTGAAGGCTAAGCCAGGAAGCTTGTTGTGTCAGTGCTGCACTCCTAGGACAGCCTCAAACACTATTGAGGGAGGTAAATCACTTAGTTCAAGAAAAAATAAAATAAAAAAAAGCCTTTCTAGCCTAAATTAGGTTAGAAATGGGGCCAACAAGATGCTAAGGCCAAGCAGAATCCTTTCTGGGTAAAAAGAGCTAGATTCTTTCTNGTTTGTTTTAGAATATGAGCTGTTTGCCACACTCTGGTGTTACAGAAGCATCTGCTAGAAGCTCCTACAAGGATTTTGTTATTTTCAGGTTTACGTTTTGTGCTGCCTCGTTGGCCAAAGATAAGTGGCACCTGACAGGGAAAGAGACAGGGCTTTTTCTTGGCTTGGTGTCTCCCACTGTCTTAGCGTGTGGTATGTTAGGAATCTAAAATAAGGTGAAAGAGACACGTGGGATCATGCAAGAATTTATGGGGCTGGAGAGGTTTTTCCAACCTAGTCCCACTGCTGGCACCACTTCTGCATGATAAACTGCATCCCAACAATTCAGTCTGTCACTGTGCCAAATCCAAATGCTGAAATCATCTGTTTCCCTAAGGGCCTGCTATGGTTCTACCCACCCTGTGGAGAGAAAGCTTCTGTGCCTTCCTAAACCCTGGGGAGTTCTGCCCCAAATACTCTCTCTCTGACATAATCTTGTGTATTTTAACAAGGAGCAGTAGCAGATGGTTTCATTTTCTGTTACTGCAACAAAGATTCTGCTATTGCTGTCACTGAGAGCCAGCCCTTTCATGGCAGCTTCTGAGAACTGGTGTTTGACTGAGGTTTTTCCAAGTGATCTGGAAGAAAAAAGGTTTCAGAAGATAGGAGGGGGGAAAGAAGGCCTAGTGGTACTGCTGTAACAGTGTCACTGACACAGTGTCAGCCACCTAGGTAATGCACCTGAATAGGTGTATTTTAAGTCTCTAAGGTGAAGTAAAGATCTAGGATTGGGGGAGGATGAGGCCAAATTTCCAGTTTTGTTTCTTATTGACTTAGTGTAGCACTAAGTTTTGAGAGAGGCGATATCTATTCCTACAAAGACAGAGCATCTCTAATCTGCAAGTGCTCAATCTTACCATTTAATGGTACACTTTGGGTAGCTGTCACTTGTGTAATACTAAATTGCAGTATTTTCTGCTTTCATTCTCAACTGAAATTAATGTTACCAAAATAATTTGAGCAATGACAGGTGGGTTTATTTACCCAAATAATGTTCCAGACTCAGTTCAGGCTGGCCATCTGAACAGTTAGATAATTAAGGTACAAAAACTCCTTTAAAAATTGCTTTATTGATCAGGAATTGTACTATAGAACTACTACTGAACTCCCGTATGCTCTGCTATGTTTCTGGAGGAATAAATTTGGCATTCTAAACAAGGATTCTTTAGACACACAGACATATCTAGCCTTTACTTAAAGGATGGGGAAAGAGAGATGAGCAAAGAAAGAATCCTTCATTAAATACAAGGTCTACTCGACCTAAGGTGATGGAAAGCTTTACTCCCACCTTCCAGAACAGCCACCAGCAGCTGGGCAGCCACAAGCAAACCACCTGTCTTTGCAGGACAAAGAACAGTGTGGCTGTTCAGAGAGGGTGGCAATCTTTTCCTCAGAGGCAGAGGACTTGTACAGGTGACAGCACCTGGAACAGCACAGAATGGGCTGCCTGGCAAGGACAGGCAGCACTACAGTATGAGTGCTTCACAGTGGAAACTCCTCCAATCCTGGTAGCCTTGGAACATCAACAGGTGACCTAGGAACCATGATTTATTCCACTAAACTCGAGTTTTAAATTGAAGTCTTCCTGATGTTAATCCAAGCACCAACTCTGGTCAGTGTGCCAGCTCTGTCAGACAGCAGAGACTTGGATGAAGAGACTGATGGTGATTCCCTCCCCTCAGGGTTTTGGGGGAAGCAGTACAACAGAATGAAGAGAAGAATGTAAAGTTTGAAGTATCCCAAGTCCCAACTAAATGTTAAGTGCTGATTAAATGTCTCTTGTAGGACACCCAGATGCATGACAGATGTTAATTGATTGAGATGCATGTTTCAAATTAATATTTAGCATATTTTATTATATTTCAATGCATTTGCATTAGACTTTAAAAAATTATTATGAGCAGTTAATACAGTGAACAACTGCCAGCAAGCGATGGAAATGTAAAGTTCATCTGCCAAGGACACAGCTTTTTTAGTCCAAACACTATTAAGTTCAAAAAGTTTTCCTTCTCAATTCTGAAGGCTAAGCCAGGAAGCTTGTTGTGTCAGTGCTGCACTCCTAGGACAGCCTCAAACACTATTGAGGGAGGTAAATCACTTAGTTCAAGAAAAAATAAAATAAAAAAAAGCCTTTCTAGCCTAAATTAGGTTAGAAATGGGGCCAACAAGATGCTAAGGCCAAGCAGAATCCTTTCTGGGTAAAAAGAGCTAGATTCTTTCTGTTGATCATGCTGCAACAAACTTCCTTCCCCTATCAAATTAGTAGCTAGTCTGAAAGTCTGGTTCTAACGCCATGACTTAGGTGGCTCTAAATAATCAAATGGCAGCTTCACATTTGGGAAAGGGATTCCAGATGAGTACAGAATAAAAGCAATAGTGATTTGGCCATTTTACTAAATGTTACTGTGCTGTGACACACCCTTCCGTAAGTACAGAAACTTTAGGAAAGGAACCATCCAGGAGATTATGGGGTCAAGTCTTTTTGCTTGTTTCTCAAAATCCTGAGAAGTGCACCATTGCCCTCTTGTGGTAATGAAGGAGAACAATTAATAACAGTATTTAATGTTTGACTTCCAGTATTCATTATAAATACTTACAGACTGAAAAGAAAGCCACATCAGAAAATGAGAACAATCATTAGACTCATAGTAAAACTGTTTTCTTGCTCCATACAGGGTTTATAAAGGTTTCTATTGTTTGTTTTTTTTTAATTAGTATCACAAAATGCTTCAATTTTTAAGGACCCTCCATGAATCTGATTTCTTTTTTTGAAAAAAGGCACTAAATCCCTATGCAGTTCTAAGTCATCAGGAAACAGAAATGCTGTCACCCATATATTCAAATATATATTTATGAGTAATTTTTTACATGAGGACTTAAGAGCTTGAAGTAAGCACAAAAAACAACACAAGGGCACCTGAGCTGTGCCTAAGCCCATCACGGGCAGAGAGACACACACATCAACTGAGCAGACAGCACACGCACACTGACTACAGGTAAGGGGGCCACTTCCATGTGAGAAAACCCATCTCACACCCTTGACAAGAAATCAATAAAACACATTAAAGAAACACATTTAGTGTTCAGAGTTAGTTCTGAAGTTTTTTGGAATATGTTTCCACATCTGTTCTCCCATAGTGGCCAAGTGCTGCTGAGTCTTCATATGCAAACAGCAAAAGCCAAATTATGAGTAAGTGCCACTCAGCTGTAGAAACTGGCAAGTCACTGGCAGTGGACATCAGTCTTCTTATCTTCAGAAGTTGTACTACTTTATCCAACCTGCCACTAAAGACAAAAACAAAACATACCACAGGTCTTTATGAAGATAAGGGAAAAACAAACAAACCACAAAAAACAAAACCAAACACCACAAGGTTGTCTAAGACCATAAATTCCCCTTCTAACACCTTTTAGAACCAGCAAGCGAGGGACAGGCAGCCCACCAGCAGCAGCTGATGCAATCTTCTACCCCTGAGTCACATACAGCAATGAGGGGAACAGATGAAGGCTTACAAAGCCTGTGTTATAATAACCAGATGCTTTGAAGACATTCTAATTCTTAATTAAATCTCTGCCTGGCCTGCTGAGACAAAGTTTACGTTAAAGCAGCAGCAGCAGTAAATTAATCAGTATCTATGCAACACCATATCATTCTTCTGTAAAGAGAGTGATACAAGAAACCCAAAGCTCTTTCCCTACCAAGTTCTAACATTTTTTATAAACTCTGGATGAAGAGATACAATCTCAACTAGGACTGCAAAGGAACACACAAGAACAGGTCATTGAGGAGGTCCCCAAGTGTTCAGAGTACTATAAAACTGATGCATCATAGATGTAGAAACTGTGGAAGGAGAGGGGGAAAAAAATCCCAAACCACCTCTCCACCATCCTTGCTGTCTTTGTGTCCCAGAAATGAAGCCTCAAGAACACTGTGCTAATGACACATGCTTCCCCTTGTATTCCATTTCCCTTCCTCTTGTTTTTTCACCAAGCCATTCAATCTTGTAGACAACAACAAAACAGGATTTTGTCAGTGAGTACATGGACAGTTGCATCATGTTGTTTCTCATTTTAAACTTACTCTCAGTCCTCCTTCTCCTTCAGAACCTGAAGCTGCAAGTCTTTTTTCTATTTCTTCCTGTTTCTTTTTCTTTTGCTCTACAGAGTGAGCATTCTTAATACCTCGAGAGGAAGCCTGGGAGAAAACACATTTGGGTAAGGCAGGTTAGCTACTTTTCTGGGTACAAACCAAACTGCAAGTCTTGGCAACACCATTTTGTGACCTCTGGTTTGCATGAAAAGACTGAAATATTAATTAATGCTACTGTGACATAAACACAGACCTTTCAGGATAGTTCTTCACTATGAGGGTGGTGAGCCAATGGCACAGGTTGCCCAGAGGAAGAGTTCAAGGCCAGGCTGGATGGAGCTTTGTGCAACACATTCTTGAGGGAGGTTTCCCTGCCCATGACAGGGGGCCTGGAACTAGATGATCTTCAAAATCCCTTCCAACCCAAACTATTCTATGATTATTCAGACTGTGAGCTCTTGGTCCCATAGGTATGTGAGGGTGATTTTGTTTCATATTGTTATTAGATGAAAATATTTAATGCAATTACATGTACCTGCTTTGCATGCTAAGATGCAGAACCAGAACCTCCTCTCCAAAAAGTACCACAGATTTTTAGTCTGTTTTTTTTTTCCAGTGTCGGGTCCTATTCTTGCCCTCACAACCAGAGTTAACTGGAAAGAGAGGATTCATCACCTAGCAGTCCCATCATCAGTCCACTTCTTCCATCTCTTTTTGTCAGAAGGCTACCTAGAGATGGATACAGATGATGGAAACCATAACAGCTTTTATCCTAACATTCAATAAGCAGACAGTCACAAGCTCTGCACAGCTACTACAGAAATCAATGAGAATTTTCCATGCAAAGGAGTGAAAAACAGCCCTGAAAAATCCTCGTAGATGTTTTATCTTCTTGTCTTTTAAGCAACAGAGAGTGATACTTCAATTTTCCCTTAGGAGCTTAACAGCTACTACAGAACTTTAAAGCCATCCATAATCCAAGTTGCTTCCTTTATCCTTCCTCCTAGGAAAGTTTTAAAAGCAATTTGACCTAGATGGGGGTGCTCCCCTTCCACATGCTTCTGAAAGTCTATTTCCTACTGTTATGCTTAAAAAAACCTTTCTGATTTCAGATTGCATCGAGTGCTCTTAGTTGTAGTCTGACACAGAATCGAGAGTTTCTAAAGGACTCCTGAAGCATTGCTCATCTGCTGTTCCAGTTATTCACCAAACTCCCTTAAAACCACGTCACCATGGCCCTCCTCAATAGTGGTCGATTTTTAAGCTGACATGAAGTATCACTAATTTGCAAACAAGTAACACATTCCCTTCTCTTCACAACTGAACCATGGTCTCCAAGATACAAATGTTTTACTTAGTGTAGATATTGTGTGGTGTAAACACAGACTTGGAACAACAAACCTTTTTGAGAGGTACAGAAAGGAAGAAATAGGCTGGTTTTATATTCTGATAGAACACTGAGATCCTACCCCTTCTAACTTCAAGGATATTGAAACAATTAAAGCATAGCAACCTTAAGAAGACAGAAGAATAAGTTAATACTTCTTTGCTGGATTTGAGATACGTGTTCAACTCTTGCCATGTTAATGAACTGAACTTGCAAATGCCCACAACTTGCATTTATAAGAGAAGCACAAGAGCAATACCACTTGAAATCACCACCTCAGCAATTGTTTGACAATTATGGTTTGAAATGTTTCTCAGTCTCTTGCTTTCAACTCTTATAATCATGAAAAAAATGATGTTGAACTTGCTCTTCCAATTCTCAGGTTGTTTAACTACTGCAAAACTTCTTCCATGCAAATAAGCTGTTACCTTGCAATGGTCTTTGAACACCTATCTAGAAGGGAAAATCTACTGTAAATATATGTTTAAAAAAAAGATATTAAGGTGAAACATTAATACTATAAAAACATTTACTGATCCTGATACTTCCCCCATAAACTAGTTACCTAAATGGTTTTTTTTTTAAATGGAATGGCATTTTATCAGACATTACCTCATTCTGCCTCTTTTCAGCAGCTTCTGCTAGTTGTCTTCGTTTCATTTCCTAAATAAAATGAGAAAGACAGTGAAATTCTATTCCAATACAGGCTATACATTCTTTTGAATGCCTTAACTGTTAAATATTACTCAAATCCATAATGCAAACTGCCTCAAAATGACCTCAAGTTGTTCCCTCCACTGCCAGTCTGCAAAAACAGTGATTCTGATCACTAATACACCAGAAGAGCAGCTGCTGACAAATATACCATCAAACCCCACCAGAAATCTGTACTTGGCTGTCTGCATTACTCCTTCACTCCACAAAAAAATCGGGCTGGAATGAGAAGGCTGCCAAGTTTGTGAAGTGGCCTTTTGGAGTCAGAAAAAGGGAAAGTTCTCTCTTCCAGTACGAATGGGCTCATTTCCCACCACAAAATTCTCAGGTCAGGAGTACAAAAGTAGGTTCCTGCACATGCAGGGGATGTCATCCTACGAGGGTTTGTCAGGAGTATCACGGTGCACTACAGAGAAAAGAAGAGTTTCCCCCCGTTTCTGGTTACAATGAGGGTCATCTTGGTCTTGATTACAGCACGAACCCCCTTGCTGTGAAATCCCCACAAGTGCTCACGGGTGAGACCTGCCAGAACAGAGGCAGGTACAGGGTGTCAGGCTGTGGGGTGTCCCACGCTGCGGCAGCTCGTCTCCGTCCCGAGGCCAGGAGGCCGGGGACTGACGGCCGAGCGTCCCCCACACGGCATCGCCTCGGGCAGCCCTCCTGGGGCACCGCGGCAGCCATGAGGCCCGTCACCGTGCGCTGCACCAGAGCCCCGGCACAGGGAGGAGGCCCCGGCTCTGCAGCCCGACCTCCATTTTCCTCCCCATCTCACCCCTGCACCCCGCACTCGCCCCTGGTCCCGGCGCCGCCTGGCGTTACCACCCCACCTACCGCTTACAAACAAGCGGGCGGAAGAAGGAAGGGAGGTGAGGGAACGAGGCCCGGCTGAGTCTGCGGCCGCCGTGGCCCTGCACTCACCGGGTCGGGCGTCTCTACCACGTCCTTGACAGCGCCCCCCATGCAGGGCAGGCACATCCCCATGGCAGGCCCCAACAGCCAGCAGCTGCCGGCGACCACTGCCGAGAAGACGGCGGCGGCCCCGCCCGCGGCCCCCACCCGGCGTCTCGCTCCGGCAGGGCCCGCCCCGTCATAGAGCCGGGAGCGGCGGCCCAACGCACCGCCGGGGGCGGGCGGGGTATGGCCGGGGGCCGCCGGGACCAGCGCGGGGAGCTTGGGAGGAGGCTCTGGCAGGCCCCCGCTAGTTTCTTCCTGGAATTAATTCTGTTAGGGAGAAAGGCACAGCGGTCTTAGCCATTCCAGCTCGCTCCAGTAGAGCTGATAAACAGACTCGCAGCCTGCTGGCAGCTCTTCAGGGGCAGGGAACGTTCTCTTTCCAGTTCCTGGAGCCGGTGCTGCCACCCACTGGTGCTGAGCGGGGACTGCCGGTAGCAGCGAGCGGTGCTGGTGCTGCTGCCGGTACTGCTGCCGGTGGTGCTGCTTGTGCTGCTGGTGGTGCTGCTGGTGCTGCTGCCGGTGCTGCTGCCGGTACTGGTACTGGTGCTGCTGGTGCTGCGTGCTCCGAGTGGGGCTTTCATGGCAAGCTGCGGCCTCAGTGTTTGAAGGTCTAACATGGTTCTTGTGGGGATAGTGTCATGGAATCATAGAATACCAGGTTGGAAGGGACTTCAAGGATCAGCTGGTCCAACCTCTCTTGGCAAAAGCATGGGTGTCCTTGTACACATCTCGTCCAGCAGTTTTTGGCACTTTGAATTGCATGTGTAGCTGAGAAAAGCATTATTCACATTTCTCTGCTAATCATTAATGTTCATCCTGAGATTTATGTGACTTTCCTATTTTAGTATTTTTAAATAATAGAATTGTAGAATTGTTTAGGATGGACAAGATGTTTGAGTCCAACCATAAACCTAAAACTGACAAGTCCACCATTAAACCATGTCCCCAAGCACCACATCTACTCATCTCTTAAGTAACTCCAGGGATGGTAACTCAACCACTTCCATGGGTTCTTGTTCCAATGCTTGGTGAAGAAATTTTTCTTTTTGTCTACTTCCTCCACCCTGCCAAATAATATTGTAGTGGAATAGTTAAATAATTATCATACTTAGCACTGACATTAATAGTAGCAGCACTATGCTTTTAAAAGGGCCTGCTAGGCTGACATATTTGGGGTTTTTTGCATGTGTCTTATTGTGTTTAGTGAGTTTTGAAATTCTAATTTAACAATCAATACATATTGAAAATGTCAGTGACCTTTCTGCAGGTTTTTGGCAGCTCATTAGATGATTTGGCAATTTGTTACCTGTTTGTTTCTTAATGGTTTAGTTATGGTGGTATTATTTTATTATGGTGGGATGGTGCAAGAATGATATTGAATGGCATCTTAATCTGACTTAATGTTGATTATTCTCTAACTTTTATCTTCTTGAAATCCAGCAGGTGGTGCTGTTGCACAAAAATTTCCTGTATTTCCAAAGTCTGTAACCACACCTTAGGTTTATTGGTTTGTTTTGTTATTATAGGCAAGGTGGCTTTGAATAGGAATGAAGATGCTACTATCTGCTAAATTTCTGGAAGTGTCAGAAAGCATTTCAGAAGAACTGACAAGGACTGCAGAGTTTTTTAAAAAGTCAGTTTTTACCCTGTGCTATTGCGTGTGCTGGATAATGCAGGTACAAGAGAAATGCTTCAAGAACCCTGGCCTGTGACTCACAGGTTGATGACTATCACTCTCAGGGTGAAAATTAGCCTTTACGTGTACTCTGTATGCCCCATAAATGTCTTATTCAATACCTCTGATTTTTAAAATACTTTGAGTTGTTAATGTCATTACAAAAGAACATCTATCAAGTATGAGGTCTAAAGAGGTTTAGGGTAATCACAAGGAAAAACTTTTTCATGGTGAGGGTGACAGACACTGGAACAGGCTGCTCAGGGAGGTTGTGGAGTCTCCTTCCCTTGAGACGTTGAAAAGCCAACTGGATGAGTTCCTGTGTGACCTCATCTTGGTCATCCTGCTCTTGGCAGGGGGGTTGGACTAGATGATCTTTCCAGATCCCTTCCAACCCCTAACATTCTATGATTCTAAAGAAGCACAGCAATTGTAGTGTTTACCTTTGTGGGAACTTACTAATAATGGAGGATTCATTCACATTATTGCTATTGCACATAAACCAGGAGAGAGAAACAATTTCTGACTGATAGTTTAGAAAGTTATCATGCTCATTTTATTGTTTAAAATTAAAAGTAAAACTCATTAATGATTAAATTATAGTTGGGATTTAACTTGGAAATGTTCAGTTACTTACCTCTCTTCCAGCTAATAAAGATATTCATTTGAATTTTAAACTTTAGGAATCTTTCTTCAAGAAAAAGCAAGTGGCTGTGACTCAATTTTAACAGTGGTTTGGGAATCTGCAGTACTTGCTTTTGCTAGAGGGAGCTTTTAAAGTAACGAAGACATGGAAAGGCGTGAAACAGCTGAGTGACAGGCTCTCTGCTGGAAAAGTAATTGCAGAATCTGTGGATATTTCTATAAGTCTTTGTGGCTTAATTTGTTACTCTCTAGTAGTTAGCCATCAGCTTAAATATCAGTAGGAAAGGCCTGAAGCTAATCAATAGAAAGGCTGTCATTGATTGCTGTGAGAGCAGGCGCAGCCCTGACGGGCAGTGATGTGCAGTGGGTGTCTGTCGGGTTTGGTTAGCTAGCTCCTGCTCTGAGGGTCTCCACAGCAGTTCTACTAAGTCACTCCCACTTAAGTTATTTCTTCTCTGGCTGTGTTGTAGCATGTCACCACCCTCTATAAGTAGTGAATTAAAGGGGAAAATCAATTTCTGGTTGTAGAAGAGTTCTTGTCTCTGTGCAAATGTCACCTGCAATACAAGGGAATGTGCTTATGGACACATTCAGAACAGCAGCTTGGGCTGGAAGGGAATGTTTCCATCTTTGTCCTGCCCTCTTTGGGGCCATTCAAGTGGTCTTTAAAATACATATAATACAGCCAATAAGTGTTTAGCTACAAGAGATGGGTGGACTCTCTTATGCCATAGGCATGTGAGTATATTGAGGATGGCAATGGTACTGTAAACCCACCTGCTTTGTTCAGACTCCTTCCTTCCCAAGGGGTTCAAAAGCAACCATGTTTGCAAAGCCTTCCATCCAAAGGGCAATTACTGGAGACACAGGCTCTGAGTACTGGTGTAAGGAATTAACAATCACTGTGACCAATGTTTTTTATTCATAACATTTAATTTATATATGGGGAGGTTGAATTCCACCATAGACATAATTAAATCTTGAGATGTAAGTTCATTCTTAGTATCCTCTTAGTAGTTCCATCAGAGTCCATAGTAAAGGAGATCTTACTGTTACCAAATCAGGATCTTAATTGTAATACCTGATTGCAGTCCAAGAGAAAAGAGAGTGGCATGGGATGAGCACAATTTAGTGCCTTATTATTTTGTTTCTTTTTATATGTCTGTATCTCAAGAGTTACATCTGAAAGGAACCTTGGATCTGTACCTGTTGGGAAACCAAAGATATAAAAATTTCTAGAAAGTGCCTGGTTTCAATAGAGCCATAGAATGTTTTGGGTTGGTCTAAAGGTCATCTAGTCTAATCCCCCTGCAGGAATACACAACTGAGAAAACTAGCTCTTCAATCACTAACTTTAGAAAAAATATATTTTACACATGTGTGAAGTAGAATATTAGCAGTGAAATAATAATGAATTGTAATTGTTCCCTCTGCATAGGTTTATATAATTCTGCATACAATGTAGAGGACAGTAAGATGGATAGCACTTTTGATAAAGGGAAGTATGGAGGGAGCGGAGTCGGTGCAGTTCTGTGCTCCCTTTAGCATGTCCTTTGCAGTCCCAGTGTCCCTGAAGCTGGAGGCTTTGTGGCTTACTGAACTCAAAACATTACACTAACAGGATTTTGAGCCTAAGCAACATTACTCCTTCCACACCTTTCTCATCTGGCCTGCCCACACTTCCAGACATAGGCATCTATGGCTAGCTATGTTAAATGATGTAAATATAATAATTGCTCAAGAAGAGTCTTAGAGTTTCATAGGAAGCCACATTGATGGAATTCTACAATATAAGAGAAAAATTATATTTGGTTCAAATGGATTCATCTCAGCTTTGCATGTCCATCCAGAACTTCTGCTGCACACATCAGTAGATAAGTTGCGGAATTTGAGACATTTCACTGCAAAATTAGGTACCCTGGTCTGAGAAAATCAAATTGCAAGCTCTGCTTTCATTAACACTTCACAATTATTGCTGGTTTGACCAGATGGTATCTGGAAAGAAAAAAAATCAACAGCTAGTGATGCATGTAATGTTTCCTGCAGTGCCATAATGGTAGGGGGTTTGCCTGTGGGGTATGAGAAAAGCCAGAGGAGTGCTTGCTATGAGCTGGAAAAGCAGCGTGGTTGGCTCTGAAAGTGAGAAACTGACTGACAGTCTGCAGTGCAGTGGAGTTCACAGATCCCTGTAAGGCTGTGGTTTAGCTACATGCTAACACTGATAGCTGTACTGAGCACAGTGAACTGGCAATGGAGGCAACTAGAGTCTCATCAGAGCTGACTCCTCAAGGGCCATGGCTGAAGGGAGTTATGGAGAGGAAGATGAAATACAGTTCCTAGGAACTGTAAGAATCTCCTTTTTAGTGGTCATGTGGTACATGGATCTATGCCTCATGTCTAGTCCTTTTCTGTTGTGTTAAAAAAAAAGAAGAAAAAGTTATTTCTGTGCTGGCCTTTGCCAAGCAGGAGAATTTATTTAGTCACTGAAAAAAAAAAAAAAAAGAAAAAAAAAGAAAAGAAAAGGATCTGATTTTTAATAACATCAGGCAGTCTCAGTGTGTTTTGCCTTAAATCTGTACAATAGACAGATGGGTACAAGGAGAACTGTTTGCCCCGTAATGCCATGTTTGAAGTGTCATTGTCAACTTTGTGCTTGAGTTTCTAAACTTGTGTGTCAAATACCTGACCTCAGAAACTTCTAAGTTAGATTGCACTGACATGAACAAAAGCTTTGTAAAAAGCTGTGCCTTAAAATGACAAATAACTCAAGCAACCCCGTGATGACCTTTTCTGCTAAACATGTCAACAGAAGCACACTGTGTGTGGGGAATACTGACAGATGTTGAAGGCAGGGGTCTGCAAAAGTTGGGGATCTTTTTTTGTTTTGTTTAAAATAAGCTTATTTTAAAATAAGACAAGGATTGCTTTGGGAAGGTGTGTTAATAATTGAAATAGGTTCAACTTGGTGTGATTTTCTAGGCAGAGTCCTCAACCTGTTCTTTCTTAAAGGTTTACACAATTCTACTGTCACAACCAATTTGGAATTTTAACCAAGCCTTATTTGTGCAAAAATTTTTAAGAGGACAAGATCCTTCTGATCTTTTGTCTCCCATTATGTAAAACCGTCAAGACAAAAATGAAGCAGGGACAGTCCAGACCCCACCGCCCTCGGCCCCCCCACCTCTGCAAAACCCTCCCATGGGTTCGGAGGCGGGAACCCTGGGCAAATCCAGCTGGGCATGCAAAGTAGCAGCCAAAGAGGCTGAGCAGCTCTGCTTACAGGGCTCTTGAACCACTGCCTGGACTTCCAAGTGCCCGGGACGCCAGGGCGCTGGCCAGGCCCTGACTGGCACCTGGTCCCAAAGGCCCACGGAAGCTACTCCTCTCTGCTGCAGGGCACCCTGACCTACAGCCCCTTAGCAGGGCGGTTGCCCCATATAGGCTGCCAGCTGAGCACAAAGGCTCTCAGACCCACAGCCTGATTACAGGCAGGTCGACACACAGGGAGCCCCAGAGCTTGGCCTTCCCCCACAGCCAGAGGACCGAGACTCAGCAGCCAGGTGCTGGAACTGCAGGGCCAAAAGGCCAGGGCCCTAATAACCGGGGGGGGGCGCGGGCGCGGGGGGCGCGCGCATACGCACAGCCTCACACACCCCAGCCCCACGCCTCTGAAAGGCCTCTGAAAATTCTCCCCTCTCTGTCGCTTCTACGTTACTTCAACTTTCCTTCCCATAAAGTTTACTCTGTCCCGTCATTTACCTCATCTTTTCCCTCAGGAATCCCACAGAAAACCTACGCCCTTTCTGAGGGTGCTGCACACAGCTTTTTTGCTCTTTCAGCCCGAAGTTTGCCCCAGGGCGACTCCAGGACCACGTACGAATCTCGGCAGAGCTCAGCCCGCTCTCAGGTGTACTTTTAGCCCCTGTGGCTGCCACAGGCGTCGGAGCCGTCAGCTGCAAGCGGCAGAGATAGAAATTCCGCTCTTTTCGCCGGCTGAGGGGTGAGTGGCTCCTCAGAGCAATTTCATTAAAGCGCAATCTTCATGCCACTTGCTTTTTCTTGAGGTCGTTAAATTTGCTTTTGGTGAAAAAATTTTATGTACTTAGTGTATTCACATGCTTCCTGATTACACCCGAGCTTTCTTTTTTAATGAAAGAAAAGTGGGTCACAGGTTAAAAAAACTTGATTTTTAGAGCTCCTGTTATTTTTCTCACTTGAGTTGAAAATGCAAAGCAAATTTCATTTATCAAATGTATTAATCTCTGGATTAACAAGAGTTGTTAAACTGATTTTCAGAGCTTGTTTTGAGAGCTATTAAGTTTCACTTCTTCATACTTAGTGAATAGTGATTTATAGGATTACTGCATAGTTTAAATTCTGTACAGTGTAGAAGCTATCATTTGGAGAATTCATATGAAATGTAGTAGAAGCAGTGCTGCATGTATAATTACTTGTACATATACACAGTTTATAGATACTTCTCTTTTGTATTCACTATTCCAGAAGAAGAAAATTGACTTAAAGCCATTTCAAAATATTGGGCACTCTAGTGCTTGTGTGAATGACAAGTGGATCTGAGTTGAACTTCATGTCCAACCTTGTAGGTCTAATTAAAGTAGCTATATAATTTACAAATGAGTGAAAAAAATCTCAAAGGAATTGTGATTTCATTTTAGACTAGCCCCATCCTTTTTAATGTAGGTCAGAAAATGGTTTTATTAATTCATGGGATTAAATAAATTTAAATGGTAGTTTTTCTTCTGAAATTAATTCCATTATGGAGAGTCCTATGGCATTTAACAGGAATGAAACCAATAAGGTTTTCTACATAAATTACATTAGAAATGTGCATATTTAAAATGAATTATCATTTTTTAAAAGAGGGCTTTTGAACCCTTCTCTAGAATTGTATTGCAGGGATAGAATTCTCTCTTTAATGCCAGGAGGTATTTTAGGATGACTATTTATTTTGTGATTTTTTAATAAAAACTTCCACAAGGTTTTCCATCATAAGATGTTCTGCTATAATGCAATTTGTGATGCTTTCTTTCAGGTGAGTCAGATGTTCTGTAGATTTGAATTTAAACTTGAGGTGAAAAATGTTTGGTTTATTTTAGTAGGACTATAGCAGAGCAGGGAAGGGAAGGGTTGGCTTTTACTTTTTGGATGTTTAAGATGTGCATGAGTCATATCTTGTCTGACCATGACCTGTTTTGAACCACACTGGGTTATGTGGAAAGTTACTGGATGCAGGCAAAGTAATACAAGCACTTGAACATAACAGATGAGTGAAATGTAGCTGGCACTCACTCACCATTAGGCATCCAAACACATAATAAAAATGTCTTTTGGAGTTTCTATTAGATTACAAGACATGCATGTGTATATTGAAATAAAAATAAATTAATATTTTTATTCATAAGAGAGGAACTCTTTCTCTTCATGGCTACATTAAACTTTACCATGCCTAGTCCACTTGTGAAAATAGCTTTCCTATCTCGTCTATTGGTATCACAGCTATTGTGGTTTGACTGAGAGAACAGTCTTAAAAATATTTTTGATTAATACATACACAATTAGAGGTTTAAGGTTAGCTAAGCACTTGGACTGTTCAGGAGAAAAGAGCATAGGGTAAAGCTGGAAACCCCATGAGCATAGGAGCTATTTGCAGCCTGGGCTTAGATCCGTAATGATATCACTTGTGGGGATTAGAAAAAGTAAGTGATGCTTGGTATGTGTACCAAGAAAGGGAAAAGCTTTGGTTCTGTTTCTACAGTATCTCAACTGAATTGTGAACAGAAATGAATTATTGTGTATGATGGCTCCGGATCACCAGAGAAGTTCTGCTTCTGAGAGCAGATCCTGAATATCAATGTTTGCTCTCTTACAGAGATTTGGTGGCAGAAAATCAGTCTTGGGAGGTTGGAAGTGTTGTTTTGAATCTTAGGAAGAAGAAACTGAGTAATGTCTCAACCCTGTACCACCTGTCCCATGCCTTAGTCCTGGCCCACACTTAATGAAAGTGTGTGTGATGCTTGCTGTTTAAAATTCCATCCTGCCTTTACCATTTTCTCTGTCACTCCCTTTAGTCTAAAAGACATCATTCAAAATTTCTGGGTAAAGGTCCCAGATCTGGACTTGAAGATATCCAGGGTCCATTCCAACCCCTGACATCCTGTGATCCTGTGATCTTTGGTCCAAGGAAAAGCCAAGGGCAAGGTGTTGAAGCTCCAGAGAGCAGAATTCAACGTATGCTTAACCCTTATTTTGTTACCTATGTCTCTTGCCAGATAGGTGCCTGGCTTTCTCCTTTATATAGTCTGCTTCGGTGCCTAACTTCTCACCCCCCTTCTTAACATGTGTTTTGGCACCCTCTTTTCAGGGTGGGTATTTTCAAGAGTGATGGTGATGCCATTTCTGATGTTGAAATCACTTTATAGTCCTTATGCTACATGAAGACTGATTACAGTCTAATGCAGTGTTCATAGATATCATTTTGAGCATTTAATGATTTCAAGGCGGGTGGCAGCCTGCATCTAGGGGCTTCTGTTGCCTAATTTTTATTCTAGTTAATATTTTCAAAACAATTTCCAGTTCCTTGTCACCAAGTTTGACATGATAAACTGTTAAAAAGCCAGCAGTAAGGTTTGACTATTCAGATTGCAGGGAATTACAGTGTTTGCAACATAGCTGCGTCAGAATAGCACAATACACATAGGTGCCCTGGCTGCTGCGAGGCTGCACTTTCCTTTTTAGGGAATGGAGATCCAGCAGATTAAGAATAGTACCAGAGTAGTAGCTCTCAAACATCTCTGTAAAGTTTCCAGAGTAAAGGAAACAATAAGGTTTGAGCTGTGGGAAGTAACAGCCTTACAACAAAGAAGTAAGGTTTTGTGCATTCATATTACCACTTGTCAAAATGTCCTTCTAAAGGAGACTTGACCTACAGAACATTTTGGAGAGCAAAGCTCAAGCTGGGGCTTGTGTCACACACTGATCAATTCCCACAGAGCTTGATCAATATTTAATGTTACTCCTTTTCATTTGTTCATTGCATAATAAAGTTACAGGACTCAAGCTGCAGCACCCTGACCCATGTTAAGACGCTGAAGTTCATATTCATGAAAATTACAAGAGTAGGAGTCAAATTTAGTACTTGCTGGTAGGGTGATTTTGAATTATTGGTTTAGTACCAGGGATTTTTCTGTTGACAGTTATTCCTTGTGTATGTATGTTATTGGAGTTTAGTCTATGGACCCTGTGGATGCTAAAATAACTACTGCCTGGAATTTTCCTTCTCATGGGATTGCAAAGACTCCCACCAGCTGTGACCTTGGTGGAGGCTGTTTGTAAAACAGTAGAAAGATGTTTTGATTATGGGTGTTGTGACACCCCAGCCAATCACCCCAGGGAGTGGCTGGCTTCTTGTCCAATTGTCTGGAGGTTAAAAGGGTATAAAAAGAGCGGTAAATTAATAAATAAAGGCTTCTTGGCATCTACGTGAAGAAAGTCGTCTCTTCTCACTCGTTCTCCTCCTCCGGCTACTAGCAGATAAGCAACAGGACCCAAGCAATCAATATTGTTATGGAATAGTTTGTTACAAAGTAGATCTGTGTCTAGTATGGTGAGAAAAATGATGCAATATTATATTAGACCCAGACAAACTTGTGATTTGCAGTTTGCCAAGGTGATGTATAGTGCTAGAATGAGAGAGCTGACATAAACTCTATTGCAAGCTCTCAAAACTGCACCTGGGCACTGCACTGGGTTTCTGTACACCCTCGTCAACATCCTGCCACAGAACTCTACTGCTTTCTCTCTAGACCAAATCATCACCCAGCCACAACTTCATCACTGTGCTTTCAATTGGGAGGCACCTAAATATATTGTTCTAGATTTTAACACTTGAAATCTTCATAAATTCATCATCCTCTAGTCACTTTGCAACCACTCTGGGTGGACTCTGGAACTCAGCTTTTTATCTTCACACAAATGTCATTCAATTTCACATGTTTTTTTTCTGACTGGCGTTGGTCTTTTGTTAGATTGTTTGCAAGCATCTGTTGCACGTGAAGTGCCCTGACTTAAAACACAAAATGCTGAGCAAATATTTTTTGAAGATCAAGATGAAAAAAAAGTGCATGCTGTTTTCTGTTAATATTAGAGCATTCTTTGCCAGTACACCTGAGAAGTGATCAGTATACAATTTAATTTTGACTGGTAAATTGAGAAACCAAAGCAATCATATCAAAAGATCACAAAAAAAAAACAACCCTAAGTTGGAAACTTCCACTTTTAGTTTCACTACTACTTTTCTGTTTGATGTTTTGAGTATTCTCAAAGCAAAATATTTTTTTCAGTATTCATGTGTGAACAATATTTTTGGAGTTCATTTTTCAAAGAAGATGTGTGTTAGGCTTTAGTAAAACAGAAGGTTTCATTTTCTGTTTTGAACAATATGTCCTTAAGACGGAGTTCTAACCTTGTACACTTGTCTTCTCTAACCTCCTCTGTGGGGTTGTTAATGATGTGTTTGCTTTATGTCCTTCAAAGACTTGCACTAACCTTCAGCTAATAATATATTGATTTTCTTTTCCCCCTGCAGAATTTTGTTTGTAATTGGAAGTATTTTTCAAATTGGATAATACACTAATTTTTCACTTGAAGAGACATGCAGCCTGTAGGTTGCTAGCTGAGATGGTGATGACAGGTGTTCCCCAAGTGACCAAGGCCCAAGGTCCTCAAGTGTGAATGAACATTCCTGTAATACAGTCATCTCAGCTAGATTTCGTAAGGCTCTAAAACATAAAAATAATAATAAGATTCCTAGTCAACATCAGCATAGTCGTTGTAGTGGAGCAAATCTCAAATACTGTTGTGCTTTTATAATGAAAAATGTTGTGTCTTTTGCCCAGGAAAGCTTTAGAGACTTGATGGTAAGCTAGAGTCCAGAGAAAGCTACGTGAAACATTTCTATCCATAACAGCACTTGCTTTTCAGTCCTAGTACTTCTTGAGTATGCCTCAATGTAGCCTCTCTGACTCAGAACTAGGTATTTTATTTCCCATTTCATTTACTCTTTAAAATGCATCATCCATCACAGTGTTTTAGCATGTGAATAGCCCTAGTGATTGCAGATTGAATCAGATCAGGGTTTACAATAAGACATCTGTCAAGAAAATACACTTATCGACAATGTAAATATTGTATTCTGATACAAATGTGACTCCTGAAATTATGCATTGATATAGAACAAATTATATTTATCTCTCTTCTCTCTCAACATTATATTCTACAGCACAGGAATGCTTCCTACCTCCATTATGTGGCTGTCTTCAGCACTTGCATGCTTTCAAACAAGTAGGATACACCGTTTTGTAATAGAAATCATCTTTGTTTTAATAGAAATCACCTATGGCTAAAGGAGGTAAGCTCCTTGTTTAGCTGCCTAACATTTAATATTTCAGATAGAATATTTTGGCCTAACCTGTACTGGTGATTGCATCAGGTGCATAGGTATGCAAGTGATGTACTATAGAGGATTTTGACCCATGAAGATTTTCTAAATGTACAGTTCCAGCAGCAGACTTGTCTCCTGATTCAGTAGTTTCTTCTTTAGCTGTTCTTGCTACTATTCAACCCTATACAATTATAACTTTAGTTTTATGTGAAGAGGAAAAAATAATTCCTCTTCGTGTGTCCAGAAGAAACTTTTGGAGTAGTCTCATTTCTGCGTTGTCTGCTGCTTTTCTGGGCAGGTGCATAGTCTGTTGGTGGTTTTATTAGAATGAAGGTGCTGTGAGTTATCATACAGTTTTGTAACAGGCTGCAGTAAGCCTCAGTGTGATTAATTCTTTCAGTAGTTCATTTCTTTGTTATCTTTGTGGTTTTTTTTCTTTCCTACTTCAAGTATATTCCAGCCAAGCAAATTCCTAGACAAGAAAGGTGACCCTTATGATGAATGTGGAGACTTGCTTTTGAAAACATTGTGCTAAAGCACCTGCTGGAATTATTTTTCTAGACCTATGTATGGTTCCTTTTCCAGCCTTTTCCTCTGAAACAGATGTAACATTTCAGCTGATTCTGTCAAAAACCATGAAACAGATATGTCAGGTTTCTGCCTCCTGTTGATAAACTTTAGCATGACAAAGATACAGGTAACAGAAATAGGTTTTGCAATCAGAACTCATAGAAAGCATTTCCGCTGTTATCTGAACGTGTTTAAACAAACCAAATGTCCCCCACCCTCCCCAAAGAAATACCTTCTGCCAAAGCAGAACTGGTCCCTGCTTAGGGGTTTCTGTTTAGACTACTACAAGCTGTGCTCACAACTGATTCAGTTAGTGGAAGAAAGGCTCTTTCAAGCATGAATCCCTTTATGGAGATGCCAATTCTCAGTGAAAAGGTTTTGGACATTATCAGTGAGCTTTATGCTGCATGCTCACACTCTTGTCTGCTTAAATCCAAGATTTGGAAGGACGTTCTTGTGCATTGGAGATCCTTGTGGAGATGAGGACGATTCCATGCCGGAACACAGACATCTCTAGAAACCAGGGGAACAAAAAGGAGTTTTCTGTGTTGGCTATTCAGTATAAATTGGTTTATTATGTAAAATGCGTCACTAACAATAAATTTGCCATCATAGTGACCACTTTTTGACAAGCCATTCACAAAGCTCTGTGATGTTTTGCAGCTTTGCAAGTTTTTTGTGGTTTTTTTTGTTTGTTTGCTTGTTTTTTTATAATGATGCTGCTTTTGAATTAAACAATATGAGCTTGCAATGGCTGCTTATTTGTCTAACAGTTGAGTGTCTGCAGAGTTATTTTTCAGATGCTGAAACTGTTCTGTGTGCTTGTACCTTGTGCTTATGCAAATTTTCAGTCTTTTACTGGCAAGTAGACACAATAAAATAGTCTTACATTTAATGTAAACATGACATTCTAGAATTATTTGCCACTTAAAATCAGTAAGGCAAGTCCTGTAGTCCTTATTAGTGAAAGGTTTGCTTACTTGAGGCAGGATTCAGTACTGTATTAGTTATTTTTATTCAGTGGATGTATGTCCCCTCCTTTCTCCCAGAGGAAATCTGGCAGCTTGTCTGTTTCACAGGCTGAGAAATATTGGCAGGTTTCAAAACTAAATGTGTCAGCCTCTCTGACAAACAGTCAGTCAAAGGGCAGAATCGTTCCTATTGCTTTCTCTGAAACGAGCCAGCTCCGTGTTAGAGAGAAACTGGCTCTGAAATAAGAGCTGCAACAAGGCATTTCCCAAAGTGCTGCCTCTGAATGTGCATTAAGGTTAGAGACGGTGCAGGCTGCACTTCAAGCATACTCTGCAACTTCCACAGAAGGAGGAAAAGTACCAGGCCTCTATGGCTGCAAATCTTTTCTTTATGCTATGAAACCCCATGCTGGTGGTCATTTGATTGGCTCTGGAATTAGACAAGGATATGCGATGGGAAGGTTCTGGAGGAGCAGACTCATCCAATTTTAAATTTTTGAGTTTTCTATCTGTGTTGGAGGGTTTGGACTCATGATCAAAAAGGCAGGAGTTTTGAGACAATGAAATGAAGCACAGTCTTTACATGCCTAACACCACACATAGCATGGTTTTGGTTGGAAGGGATCTTCAAAGATTGCCTAGTTCAACCCTCTTGCTGTGGGACCTTTCCACTAGATCAGGTTGTTCAGTTATAACATCAGTTAAGTGTGAGCTGTCCCATGTGTTTTCAAGAGTGTGACAAGAATTGTCCTTGGGGTTTTAATCCATGCCTACGGTGATATGGGGAGAACACAACAGAGCATTTAACTTCTGCTTCATGGCTTTTCCTGTGGGACTTGGACAGCCCAGGCATTTAGAGTTGCCCTGAGATCAAATCAATTTCCCCTTGAAGGTCTGCAAATGTTAACCCTTAGCTTTGGCCAGCTGCTGGTACTTCCCTAAGAAACAAATTGTTTCAAGTGATAGGTGTTTGTGTTTTTCTAATTCTGACTAGGAGACCATACATTCAGGGGTTTCTAGTGATGTAATAATTCTGCTATGACCTCACCTGCAGTCCTTGGCTCATCTGATGCATTTTTGAAGCTGTTAAAATAGCATCACTCTGAGATTCCCTATCTCACACGTTACTTAGTTCACTTGTCCTGTCCTTGCTGACTTTAAAAGGTGAGTTCCACTGTTCCCATTAGCTAAGGGAGTTCTGCCAGCAATTATTTTTAACTCTACTGTGGAATGAACAGTTCATTAAACTTGGAAATTATTTTAAAGTGTCCAAGACTCTGGGACTGTTGTAGCAATCAAAGTTGCAAATAGTCCCCAGCTCTGAGGAATATTATTTAGAAGGATCAAGGATTTCAGTCCCGATTGCAACTTTGCAAACTCAGTGGCTTAGTTTTGAAGTCACCCTTTAGTGGTGCTTTCTTCTGTTAAACAAACTTGTAGGTTTATTCAACTATAATTTTTGAGACCGGGAAGAACACGTGTCCTTTTCTAAACTGGTTGTAACATGCCTTATTATACTGATGTATTTTCATGCAGCAGAGACTAGGAATACTAAAATACCACAAAGCAGATTGTGTGTAGTTCTGGTCCTTTTGGAAGCAGGAAGGGAAATCTTGCACAGATTGTTTTTGTGAGGCTGATAGCCAAATGCTACAGATTTTCAGAGTTCTGCTTTAAATAAAAAGAACTCTAATTAAGGGCATGCTTGTTTTGATGTTTTGTTTTATTATCTTTTTTAAAGAAGAAGTATGATTTTTTTTGGGTTCCATCTGTGTGTCAGTTCTTAGCCATTTGAATTATAAAGGGTACATGTAGCACTTTGGGAGCAGTTTACAGTAAAATTACATTTATGATTAGTTAATATGTAGATAGAGATAATAAGGGATATGAAGAGTTGGGGTCCTGGAAGTAATGGAAATAAGTTTTTATGGTACTCCCCTAAAGTAATTAGCTCATCCTGGGAAAAAAATCAGTGACTAGATTGATGCTGTCTGTCATGCTGTTTACTGTGGTATGTTCTTTGATGTACTTTGAACATAGAAAAGGAATTTTGAATATATCTAATGAATCCTGATAAATACCTGGCTAATGTAAATGTGCCATAAGCCTAAAACAAAGTAGAGAAGGGCAGCAGGGACGTCATGAACAAGTCCTACCAATGTTAACCATTGTGTTTGGAAACTATCAAAACTCATTTTTAGGGTTCATATGAAATGTTTTGAAAGATTGTCAGAAAATACTATTTTTCCCTAAAGGGAAAAGTAAGCATCTATTTTAATAGGGAATGAAAATATGTTGAGAAGGAGGTTTTTCTTTCTTTTTTAACACTGGGAGGAAAGAAAAAGGAGTTTTCTAATGAATTTTGAAAGAGGGTGAACTTGGCACCATGGTTCATGATCCAATTTTCAGACTACTGGAACATCACTGGTGAGTAGGAATGTGTTTTATCTTTCACTTCCACTTTAGGGGAAAACTTGCAAGGACTTTATACATTGAGACAAGAATTGCCAAAGATTCATATTCAGCACATGATGAAAGTTTGCTGAAACAATCTCATTTCTTCCATTATTCTAACAGATATAGGTTACCTTTTGAAGAAGTAATATTTTTCTTGAATACTCTGTATTTGCATGTAAAATTCCTTAAATGACAAAGTATACTTTGTGTGCATTAGGAAGCTAGAAGACTAATTTATCTATTTTCTTTTTAATTACTGTCATTAGCCCACAGCTTTACTACAGTTTTGCTCACATGCTTATTTTAGCTTCTGAGTATAAAGTAAAAATAAAAACTGTTGTGTTTATCTCCACGTTTCAAGATAATCAGTTTCTCCAGTGACTGCAGAAGCTTTTAGTTTTTAAATTTATAGTGGCATTTTACCTTTATTTCTTACAATGAAATAATGATTATTATTTTAATCATCATCTGTTTCTAAATTATCTCTGTCCATATATGCTGATTCTTTTTTTTTTTTTTTACAATCTTGTGTATTTGAAAATCTTGGCTATCTACTAGAGTGCAGGTAGATGATGTCTTGCAGTGATTCAGTGCATGCAGCTTGCCCAGAGAAATGCAGGGCTATTAATGACAGGGCGCTGTGTTTAATGATCCTCCTCAAACTACTATTTGAACTAAAACCACAATACAAACGAGCCAAGTTAGTTTAAGTGCACTGTGAGTCTTTATTCTTGCACAAAATCTCTGATAAACAGAGGAGATGGTATATTGATGAAGTATTTTCTGTAGCCCAATGCAAATCTAAGGTGTCTATGTGATGATGAATTATGAACTAAAATATATTTATTGTGAAGTGATACTCTTAGGCTTTATCAAACTGACACAGCAAATATAAATCACAGAAACTATCTGCTGACTACTTGTTTACTTGCTTCAGGGGAAACTTTCCTGTTGAACATTATCCTGTATTTATCGTGTCTTTCTGATACTTTGTGTGCTTCTGGCTCTAATCTGTGATCATTATGGTGACAATATTTTGAAGTCCTGTCTGGAAATAATGTCAGTGTGGTAGTTAGACAAATGCAAACATATGAAGGTCTAAAATGTTATTTCTGTTTTTTTCTGCTCATCAATATGTGAGATGTAAATGTGTCAGAAGGAAAATGCAAATGTAATTATTTTGATTGTCATAGCTGCTATTTTATAAAAAGTTGAATAAGTAAAATGACATTTTAAAAAACAAAAATGTTTTCTCATGTCAGCCAGGATGAGAAAAAACATCAATAGCCAGAAAAAGATGATATGTTGGTGAAAGGTCATCATAACACATTTCAGGGCAAAAGCTTATTTAAAATATGATACAAAACCACATTGAAGTCCCAATAAAGACAAAGAGTCTTTGACAGTAACTCGTATAAGTTGTCTTGGACATCAGAAATAGCTTATAGTGGTAATGACATCTTTAAAATGGAACTATCTTAAATGGTGTTGCTTCTGCTCCCTGTCACAAAATGTTAGCAATTGTGAAGGCATTTAAGGAGGTGGGGAAAAATCCTCTGTAAGCAGCTTTCATGAAATTCTATTGGTGTTTTGATGCATAGACAAAAAAAACCCCTTCCACTTCCTGACAGATCAAGGGAAATTCATCAGCATACAGTGTCATGAAGTATCTTTTCATGCTGTATTTCCTAGTTTAGGAGACATTCCATTTACAGTAGTAATATGAGAAAGGAAGTCCCAGATGGAGGTTCAGGGCTCAGAGCAGAAGCAGACTGACTCTGCTTGGGAACATTTTTCAAATTATGGGAAATAATTTTGAACTTTCACGGCAAAAACAAACCAAACAAAAAACAAATGTCAAGAGCAGTTTGAGATTACCAGAGTACTAAAGCACTACATTAATTCCTTTCTTTATTCTAATATATGCAGCTGTTCCTTAATGCAAAATAGATTAAGTCAATTCAAATAAAATAAACTCTGTACAAGAGACTTCCTGCACTATTTAGTTAACTAGTACTAGTTAAAGTACTTAAATACTTTATTGCTTGCTTTGTTTGAAAGTCAGGAACAGCATGTGAGAGTCAAGGACTGAGTTTAGCTTCTGTTAGCAGCTCTACCTGTGGATTTGCTATAT
>VYZU01033352.1:0-14069 GCA_013401355.1 Ceyx cyanopectus | reverse complement strand
TTATATTGTTTATTTTTCAGTTAGGTGTACCCTTCATAAGACTTACCATTGTAATCCTGGTAATTCTTATGACATTGTTCTTCTCAAATTCCATAACATTTCCCTTTCAATTTAGAGGGTCCCCAGGAGAACTGACTTTTTTCACCATCTCAAAGTTGGACAGGTGTGTTCCTGGAGATGCTGATTAGAATATATTGTGGTCATTAGCAAATGAAGCTTCTTAATGTTCATTTTCTTGTACTTACTTTTTGTTTTCTAAGGAAAAAAAAAAAGGAAGTTTTAATGAGATTGAGGACAATGATAATAGAAATAATAACAGCAATCCTGTATTATATAAGGTCTATTCATTCTCACAAAATATAGCTTCTGTGTTTCGTCTACACAAAATAAAACCCATATATTGGACATATATTTTGAAAGCAAATAATCCCTTTTACTTGTCAATACCCTTAAATTTGAAAAAAAAAAGAAAAAACAAAAGCAAAACAAGAAGCCATGCCATGCTTGTAAGCACTAGCCAGCCTCAGAAAATGGTACAGAAGAACTATGAATAAATTAATAGTAGTTCTCTTTGCTACTATTAACATTTGGGATTCTTCTGAAATATAGTGGCCTCTCTGAGAGTCAAATGTAAACATAACAATCCACTGATGAGATAACCATTTCTTTTTTCCTTTGAAGACATTTGAAATGGGAAATGTAGCATTTTGGGGAGGTGTTTGCTTTGAATGAGATCTTGGCTGTCCAGTGGGAAGATAAAGATTTCATTAGATGTATTTTTAAAGTCATAAAAGATACTCTTAATTTCCTAGCTTATATTTATTTGCTCTCACACAATGTGTCTCATTTCCAAGGCTAGGAATAAGCAATTGCCAAATGCATAACTGAAGAAGAGCTGTGCAATGCACAAGTGTCAGGAATAAAACTAGTGAATTCACATACAGTGTGCTGTCTACAGAGGGAAAAAAAAAAAAAAAGAAAAAAAAAAGAGCTTGAATCCTGTAGTATGGAGTTATCAAAGGAAGCTGAGGCTTTAAAACTGCATGTTGGTAATGTTCTTGCTGTCTTCAACAGTTGCTGTGAACATTCTACGAGGTGGCACAAAAATGCCATACTTCAAACAAAAGTTCCTAACTGTTGAACTCAACTTTTAAAAGTGTTGCTGCTACATCAAACATTGTTTGACTGTCAGCTGCAGCCTGCTCACTATATCCATGTACAAAAATCCAGCAGAGAAGCAGCAATATAACCTTTAGCAAACTGCCTTCACCATGTACCTGTGGAGCCTATTTCAATAGCAAGGTGAAAGGCAGAAGGGATTTTTCTTTAAGAAAAAAATAGCTAAGCCAAGATCTGGTTTACATTCAGGTTTTAGACACCACAAGCAAATACCTATCAGGAGCCCTCATCCTCTCAAATCAGACAAACCCTGAGATACAAATAGTTGTGCTATATTTGATTATAAAATAAAATGCAAAGAATTTTTAAAAGTCACTTGGCTTTGAAGTATGTTTTCTAGACTCAAATACTGTCTTTGAATTTAACACTACTGTCCATTCTTTCAGTGTCTAATTATGCAATAACAATAATTATGAACATTCATTCCAATTTGGCCTTTAATGTTTTTATTTTGATCATCTCATGAAGAGTCCTCAAATGATCAGCAATAATGACTAATAGTATTTATAGCTCGTGGATTTTTCTGACTGTGTGACTCGAAGTTGGGAGCTTCTATATTCTGTTTGATTCCCTAAGCTCTCATCTTCATTCTCTGAAGAAAACTTCTGAACAGGAGAAGTTATTAAATATTGAATAACACTAAATTATAGTAGAGCAGAGCTCTGTATTGGCACCTTGTGTCCTTCCAAATTATTCTATGCAATCAATTCAAAATGAAGACAAGTTATGTGAAACATGCATTTTAGTGAATTTGGAGAAGGTCAGAACCATAGCTTAATAATAAATGGAGTAAAAGAACACAGAATAACAGTTTCCTAAATTTTTTAACTGAAGAGCTGTATCTCACAAATAAGCCCATAGTTGCATCTCAAGCTGTGTTTCTTTTGCAAGTTGATATATGAATTTGTTTTAAACAGGTCTTTAATAACCTTTGTAAAACATTTCCTGATACAGGCATCCATAACTATATCACCTCATAAAGGTTCTGTTACATTTGTTATTACTTGAAAAATATAATCCTGTAGTAAAAACTCTATATTTAAATGAATATACAAAATTATTTGTTTTTCTAAATGAAAAATGTTAAATGAAAAAGATGGAAATGGAAGAATCATGTTACCACATATGCACTTGCAAACCACAGCACTGAAGTAGAGCAGCATCATATCCAGGCACTGATATTATTTTCAATTTTTATATTAATGGCATGCTATCTAATGAGAATAAATGAAAAGATAATGTCATTCTTTGTGGGCTAGACTCAGTTTAAATGCATTGACAAAAACAGTGCTATACAAAATACAGCCACATATGCATAAATGAAGCTTGGAAATACCTTTTCTGAAGCCATTACTGAAGCTATTGTTCTCTAATCTATTAGAGCTTCTCAATGCTACAGAACTTTAAAGTGTCTAGAGGGAAAATTATTTTTCTTATGAAGATCTGACCCTGCTACATTCAGGTGTTAGCCAAAGTCTCAAGCTGTTTGACTATAGAAAAAGAAGAATCTGTTTTAACTCGTTTAAAATTCTTCAGTAACA
Organism: Ceyx cyanopectus; assembly: GCA_013401355.1. Taxonomy (NCBI): domain Eukaryota; kingdom Metazoa; phylum Chordata; class Aves; order Coraciiformes; family Alcedinidae; genus Ceyx; species Ceyx cyanopectus. The sequence continues at coordinate 11,349 of VYZU01033352.1, read as the reverse complement.
GTAGCATACATTTCACAGACACATTTTTCATATCTTGTTTGGAAGAATGTCTTTGTTTCATATTGTCTTTCTAAGTAAAAAAGTAATGTAAAGTCATCTATTAAAACAAAACTTGTAGAAAAAAATCCGCAAAATAAAATTTAAAACCTACCAAAGTTTCTCATTAAAGATACACTATATATGTATATAAATACATTATAGAGTGTCTAATAGGGTAAGTGGAGAATATAGGGAACAAGAAACAAGATCTGGTAATTGAGACCATCTGTTTCACTAAATATAAAGCACATTTGCCTGTGGTTTAGTCTCTCTCTTTCTGATCTCACTGCGGTTTCAAAATCTGACCATTCAAGTAGAGGAAAAACTGTCTGATGCACGACAAGAAAAATTTAGATGAACTCATTCCAAGATGAGTAGAACATGTTCTTAAATTCTTTCAGAGCATGTGTAGAAGAGACAAGTGCAGGAATAGCTGATCCTTTCTGGCTGCTTCTGATATTTGACTCTCCCAACATATCACACAGCAGCAGATGACCTGGCAGTAACTCTGCAACAGACTAGCCTATGGGCTAGAATTATTTTTTTTTAAGTGTTCATTAGTGATATTTCTGCTTTCATATCCACTAAGAGAACTGTAGGTCTGACACAGACAATCACAGCTCACCATTCTGGTGACATCACAGTGCCATTAGATTTCATACAGCACCATAAAGAACAAAATTCCAGAGCCATGTCTTGAATGTTTTTCTCTTCCCTCCTAGAATTAAATTTGCTCTTCATTGGTGATATGGTCAGTAACTACTATATAAGTTACTGACATAAAAGCATACTATATGTGTTATATAGCATGCACCTATGTATATACTATATATGGCACATTTCTGCTATATAGCATCCATGTAGGACTATGAATACATTATAGTATAGATGATTCTTTATTGTTTTTCTGTGAGAAAACACATTTTATATGCAATATATATAACAATGCATGAACATATTATCAAGTATAATAAAAAAGAAGTAAGCAAAATATTCTGCAACGTTGACTTGATAATGCATATGTAATAATTTTAAATATATATGTTTTAGAGAAAATGGACATGTTGGATTCTCAGCAGAACTATGAAAGTCAATTCTAAGTCTTCTGTGGAAAGATAAAGCATTTTTAAGCAGGACAGTTCAGTGAAGAGGTCAGTGTTCCACTAGCTATTTGAGGTGTCTTTTGCAGTGGAATACAGAAAATCCTGAAAAACAGTAAAAGATGAACAGGACTTTCAGAGCTAGAAAATGTATACCTGAAATTATTGCTTCACATACAGGGTTAATTAAGTGAAACTTGGAGAGTCTTCTTGCATTGAAAAAAAACCAAAGAATACTGAAAAATTAAGAACGAAAACTAGATTGGTCTTAATACTGAAGGCACATTGAAGAGATAACACTGTGCTGGAACCTATGGAAAAATGAGTTGCAATATCTATACTGATTCTAAACTGTTACTAATGAAACAGGGCTGCTGGCCACTATACAAAGACAATGAACCAAAAGGATTGTTTTAGACTGAACCTTCAACAATTGTTTATTTACAGTTTTTCTCTTAAAGAAATACCTACAACTCTCTAGTTTGCTAATGAAAAATGAAAAGAGGATGTAATAAATAGGGCTGCTCTAATGAATCTCTACAAGAAACTCAACATAAAAATGTGTAATGCTTACCATATTAAAATTGATCACTACCTTTTTAAAAATAAAATTAACTTAATAATGATAAGATATTCCTTTGCTCTGAACACATTAAAGTATGCAACAGCATGATGAATGAGCAGCAGAAACTAAAAAAATTCAGTGATATTGTTAAACAGATAATTTGATTGGCAGAGCAGTTTAACATAATTGTATGTAATACGCTTTCGATGACAAAAACAAATATTGGCTACAAACCTAATTCTGGCATACACTGTTCTGCAGCTTTTACCAAAAATTACATCAGCAGTTACATTTATTCAAAGCAGCACCTGAAGACTATATGTGGTTGACGTTTCTATCTTGGCAGGAGAGTCCAAAATTTATGATTTGTGCTCTCTGCCACAGGTTAGGCAGACAGGAGGCTGATATATTAGATAAAAGTGCTATTGTAAATTTACTTGGCATTTCATTTTTCAGTCACAGTGATGGTTATTTTCATACATCTTCAATCCATCATTCGCTGCTAAATCCAATTAGTTTGATTGGCAGATTTAGTTTCCCAGTGGGTCTTTGTTAATATTGTGTAGCAGTAAATACCTTGAGAGTCTTTTTTTCCAGATGTTCCTCAGCTATTTGGTTTTCCTCACTCAGCTAAACAATTGATTAGCTGCTTTCATACAGCTCTCACCCTCCATAGAAGTGATCAGGTCAGCAGAAGCACATGGCAGTCAAAATCATACATATGGTGATGAAAACTGTCAAGAGGTGGGAAATTGCCAGTGCTGGGGTGCTCAGCAGCCCCCCATCTGGGGCCAGTTCCAAGATGAGGGTGCCATGGACTGGGGTGTGGCAGTGAGGAAATCCATGAGGCAGGGAAGAAGAGCATCAGGAAGCCTGTGCCCTGGGGCTGGACAATCTCCAGTAGCTCTTTGTCCTTCTTGAACTGGGATGCCCAGAACTGGACACAGATGGTGCCTCACCAGAACAGAGAGGGGGAGAACCTCCCTAGACACTCTTCTTACTGTATCCCAGATTGCCACTGGCCTTCCTAGCTGCAAGGGTGCATTGTTGGCTCATTGCCATCCTCCTGTCTGCCAGGACCCCTAGATCTTTTTCCCCAGAGCTACTCTCCAACAGTTCAACCCCCAGCCCGTACTGAAACATGGGGTTGTTCCTCCCCAGATGAAGGACTCTACACTTGCCCTTGTTAAATTGCATTAAATTTCTCCCTGCCCAGGTCTCCAGCCTGTCCAGGTCTCTCTGGATGGCAGCACAGCCTGCTGCTGTGTCAGCCACTCCTCCCAGTTTGGTGTCATCAGCAAACTTGCTGAGGGTCACTCTATCCCTTCGTCCAGGTTATTGATGGATATATGGAATAATATTGGACCCAGCACTGACCCTTGGAGGATGCCACTAGTCACAGGCCTCCAGCCAGACTCTGCTCCACTGACCACAACTCTCTGGGCTCTGTCCTTCAGACAGTTCCCAATCGACCTCACTGCACAATCACTCAATTCACACTTCTTAAGCTTGGCATTATATGGAGGACTCCACCACAAAAATAATAAAAAAAATAACACTTGCATGCAACATAGATTGGTATACATTGGTTTCTGGGGGGGCCCGTTGGCATGTTTCTCTCCTGAAATGGTAAAATATGTTCACAGATGAGCTATGTGGTTTCTGAGTAATATTCTATAGGGACACAATTTTAGGACTGTATTATGGATTGAAGTCAAAATAGACTTAAGTTATTTTTAAAGACTGAACTGCAGGTTTTCATAAAAGCCCAAGAAAAATCTCTTAGAGGGCTTCTGTGGTGATATGTCTCCCTGAATTTGTGAGAAGGCAGGAAGAAGAAGAATATGAGACATGATTAAAGTATGATAACAGATCTACAAGGGGGAACTTTATTAGCCCTTGTTCCTGTTATTATTAAGTCTCATTTTTTCGGTGCCACTTTCTTGGGATTGATTACTGTAAGTGCAATAATAATGATTTGTGATTTTTTGCAAGGAGTTAGGTTATGATATGTCATATTTTAATAGAGAATATAGGAAAATACTGCATTTTTTTTTCCTAAAAGCCTTTTTTTATCTTGTCTCATTTGTGACTGTGCAGGCAACAAATTGACCATCATGATTCAAATTTATTAGGTTCTGTAAAAATAATATTGGAATAGTGACATTTTTTGAGTGCTCATTGGTATGGTCTCTAGTCCTCTCACTCTTAGATGGGGTAGAATATTTTATTTTTTTAAATGTGTTGTTTATGCTTAATTCAAACAGTAGCTAATATCACCATTACCACCACTCTCCCCACAAGAACTACGCATCTAAACATACTTACTAAGCTTGGTACAGTGTTATCCTGGCACAGCAGCATTTACAAGCATTTTCAAGTCATAGACAAAAATGTTTTTCATTAACTACAAGAAAGGATTACAAATACTGTTCAGGGAAAAGTGCTTTTGATACAGTGTTAATGACACCCAGGGTGGAAAAGTCAAGGTTGCACTGTAAGAATTATGAATCCGGAAGATTATCACTAATAAATTCTTTAAGCAGCAGTTATTGGTCTGATCATACTTAATCTTTTGATTAATAAAGGCAAGAAATTGGTGTTTAGGAATAAAACATTCTAGTGATGCATAAGAAAGCAATGGCAATGCAGTGGAGGGCTAGAAAATTAAATAACATGGAATACTTTACACACTAGAGTTAATAGAAAAGGAATAGCTAAATTCAAGCTATCTAATAGCTAACTAACTCTAGCTAAATTCAAGGTCATACAGTGGATTATTAATGACCAGATTTTTTTCTATAAGCTTGCTAGTTGGTTATGGAGGACGTGTTTGATGACTTAGCCCATCATGTCTATTGACAGCCATCATGTTGCCATTAAATGAACAAACACAGTCTTAGGTATTTATCAAAAGTATATGGCAAACCTGATGTTATCACTTAATATACTTTATTTGTCATATTAAACTTTAAAAATGTCTCATGTTAGATCTGATTCAGCATCACAGAGCCAAAGAAGAGCTGTTAGCACCATGTCTAGACTGGGCACTCTTGACAGCACTTCCAAGACTTTTACAGGAGGACAGGAGGTCGGCTTTCTTATCTTTCAAACAAGTCTAGAATCAAGATTAATATCTCTAGCTTGTAAAGTTTGAGAAGCAGAACATAAAGTTGAGGATGCAGTGAACTGGCGACCCAGCTTCTGCTTGACTTGAAGTTCAGGGAGGACAGGCTCATGTCTGATTCTGAAATGAACTTGTTTATGTATTGTTGGCCCCCAAACTTGCACAATATTATTGATATGACTATGCAATCCTTTCAGACAAATGACAAGCTCTCTTGATAGCAGATGACTGTTATAATGTAAATAATGTATTTTGTTCATTTAAATATGAATATTCACCGAGAGAGCAGACACGTATAATTTATTTCTTTGCTTCTGTGATGGATCTCATTTAGAAAGGAAATCCAAGGAACAGGAAAGCTTGGGAATACTATGGAACTAAACTAAGGAAACATTAAAATTTTAACATGTTTAATGGGATTCTCTCTTTCCTCTTCCTCTTTCAGTTGTTTTCTGAATATCTTGCTCCCAGTTGCACATTTGAAAACAGAATGTTCATGGAAAAAAAAGTTTTTTTAAAGTAATCAATAAGCTTGTGAATGATATCACACAGAAATACAATATCTTAAATATTTCTATATGAAAGAAAAAAAAACCAAACACCTCAAAGTCCACAGTTTTTGACTGAATCCAAAACTGCACAGCACTGTAAGAGAAGTGTTTTACAAATACATGGCAATATACAAAGCTACTGTTCCCTGTGGCCCAGAAGACTAGTTACAAAAACTACAAACTTATTTTTCCAGTCATCAAAGAACATCTAAAAAACCTGAAGAATATTGGGACTTTTCAAAGAGATGTAAATGAGGAAGAGTCTTTAGAGGCAGGTATGTTCCAAGGAAACACAAGCAGATACTCTGGCAGAGGTCAAAGCATTTCTTAAAGTTTATTAGGAAAAAATAATTTGTTACATTCTCTGAAAAGAAAAGGATTTAGAGGTAAGCAAAGTTTTCTCAGCTATTAATTGCTTATGTGGGTAACTAGAGTTCAGTGCAAATTACCTGCAATTTTTAATTTACTTTTCTTTGAGGGAGTAGGCAATTCTTTTAAAAAAGAAACCATATTGGCTGACCGTAAAATTAGTCACTGTGAAAATTGCTTATATAACATGAAAGGTGTAAAATATTGCTTTTGTTTTGGTTGAGAGGAGGAGGATTGTAGAAGAGATGTGCATTTTGGCAGTGTTTTTAACATAAATAAGTGAATTGGAAGGGCCAAGAAATACGCAGACCTAAAAGAGGGCTGTCACTGGAAAAATCCCTGAAGGTTTCTGAAGATATAGAGGAAATTCCTTTTGTGAGCTAGCCATCTGGCACGTCCTGCTGAGTTATGCCAAAAAGCTGAAGCAATCAGAGCACAGTGGGGGGAAAACTTGTAAGTATGGGACTTAAGTGCAGCTTTATGTTCATAGATGATGACTAACACAACCAACTGAAGAGAGCCAGGTCCCTACACCACTACACCTGTGGCAACATACTATGCAGGCCACTGTCAGGTGATGGAAGGCCACTGTGGTCTCTATTTTCTATGAAAACAATATTAAAAATAATGTAAAAATAGTTCAACTCTAAGGTTGTCCACTGTCTTTTCAAAGAATAAAAAGAAGAATCCATTTCTTAGCAACCAAGCAGACTAGCTGGCTGTTAACATGAAACAGTATCTGAGCTGTGAGCTCCCACTACCTACTGATTGTCATGGTTTAACCCCAGCTGGCAACTAAGCCCCTCCAGCCTTTTTCATATCAAGGCATGAGAAGCTGAAAAACCCTTGTCTTATCATAAACACTGTTTAGCAACTAAAAGCAACTGCATACTATCAACATTATTCTCATAGTAAGTTCAAAACACAACAGTATACCAGCTACTAGAAAGCAAATTAACAAGTTGAAACCTGGACACTGATGGAGGTCCGTTGACTGGTGGTAAGCTCAGAATGGACTGTGGCTCTCCACATGATGAGGTACAAAATGGCACACCTCCAGGTCTGCTAATTAAAGGAAGGCAGTATACAGAAATTATTTTCAGGTACGTGTATGTACATTTGTGTACACTGGCTATTGTTATATTTGGTACATGAAAATGAGAGTTATCTAGACGAGGCAAAAATATATTTGCATCTGCTAATGTATTTCCCAAGGGAAGAATCAGTCACTGATAGAATTAGTGGTTTCATGCATTGTCCAGTTCCTATCAAATCTGGTGATCTAAGTCTCAAATACATTAATTTCTACAAGTTTTGTGATAATATGTGACCAGGTAGATTCAGTAGATCAGTCAGGACTGATTCTGTTTGGATTTATGCTCTAAATAGCTGGAGATCCTAATTGTTCACATAGGTTCTCCTGATTGTAGCTTCATTGTCTTTAACTTATAGCATTTTTGAACAGTCTCTGACATCAGGATTCACAGTGCTGCTTATTTATAAAATTAACTATTTTGCAGTTACTGGATTGTAAACCGTTTAAGTGTCATTCACATTAATAATGGTGCTTGCAACTTGATATTATCAATCTGTGTTATCATCCATTTCTCAGGCAAGCATTCCTGATCAAGACTTCTCTGGTGAACAAAGGTCATTGCTTTTCTTCATTTCAGGGTTTGAAATCTCTTGCCTTTCATAATGGTGAAATAATTGTTCCCACCTAGATAGCGCCCAGCTGTGCTGTTTATAATTTGTAATATTTTCATTTCTGTAAGTCTACTAGAAGTATAATTTTATGGCATTCACCCATGTGGAAAACAATCCAAACAAATATATTTTATAGGATTGGATAAACTGGATCAAAATTGAACTGCTAAATGTACAGAAAATGCATTGTGTTTTCCTAGTTTTACTTATATATATGTTTCTGTTATTTCTCTTAGAATGTTTACAGTCTCTCCGTTTTTCTGTCCCATCCTTCATTAAACAGGGAGGAAGAAGGTTGCTTTCCAGTATGTGCTAAGATTTTTAAATATGGAAAGGTCAAGATGCTGACTTCCTCTGTCTCTAGATCATGGAGACAGAAAGGTGAAGCCAAAGCAGTTTTAGAGTTCATAATAAAATATTACTATGGTATATGTCACAAGAAGGATACAGGAAAGACTGAGGCTTTTCTGGTCTCAGCTGCTAACTGTATTTTCTCTTTTAATTTACTCATCACTGTTCTGACAAATGGATGTGATTTCACTTAAAGGAGCTTGAGCAAACCATAGCACAGATGTTAAGTAACAAAGAATTCAGAAATTTGACCCTCTTCACACAATGGATTGAGGCTAGAGACATCAAATACATAGAAAAACTATTCACATAAGGCACAATCATTGTCACTACAAAAGTAGTTGCAGCTCTTAATTATTACTTGAGAGAGATGAGTAGGTCACTGTTTTCTCCTAGTTGTCTAACTAGAGACTGTCCTGTAAAGGGATTTTTTGACAAAGGTTATACTCTATAGCAAACAGATTACAGTGCCTGTTCTTTGCCACAAAAGAGTTCACTCCCTGCAGAATGTAACACATACATTTAAATCTCATCAATTTTTCTACCCATGTCATGTTTTTGAATTTCTCATTGCATCTTAGAGCCAGTAAATACCATAATGTTTCTAAAGATATCTGGGCTGTCTTGGCTCTCCAATTGACATTTACCAGCAATGCAGTCTTTTAGTTTGAGTCGGATCCATCTCCTAGTCTAGCATATTAAATCAAAAGAACATAAAAATTATAAATGAGTCTCACAGGTGATGTTAGAAGGCATTATGCTTCCTGACAGTTCAATACCCCAAGAATTAGGGCTTCTCCAGCTCAGGCATTCCTAGGAAGTATCTGTAAGAAAGTACATTAAAAAGTACAGTATTTTAAAACTAGACCAAACTGCAGCAGAAAAAAACCCTCATATTTAAACTAGAAAAACATCTTAATCAATAGACAAATTCTCAAATGAGTTTAAAGGCTCAGTTCAGATCTCTCCTTCAAAACCAGATAAACCTAAACTACCATTTCCTTATAAATGTGTTGGGAAAGGGGGGTAGTTGTTATCATTTTTAAGTAAAAATTGGGACACTTCCAATAACACATATGGATCATCTAAAAAACCCTCAGATTTCAAAACCTTAGCAATATTATACAGACCTACCTAATTAATGTTCAGTTGCTACAGTGCTAATTGGATAAAGCAACTGATAGCCTTGCTACACCTCTACAGCTTCCCTGTCCTATCTAGTTAATCCCAGTTGGTATTCAGTAGTGTTTGGTTAATGCCCCTTTGTGTTTGGTAGGTATGGATCTGTGAGAGATACCAATACAAATCTACTTGTAGCCTTACAAGGCAGATAGTTTTTTGCTGCTTCCACTTTCACTGAAGGACTATTAAGGTACTATAAAAGATACTCTGCATGTAAAGAAAATCTGAGGTTTAGAATACATGAGAAATGTTGTGTATGAACTAAACATTTGTAGTNAATTCATTAACATTTCTATCTTTGCTAAATAAATAGACCACTTTTTCTTCTTCAAACACTTTATAAGGTTTACATTTATCATCTGTCCTTTGCCTATTCTGAATTTTGATGTATCACAAAAAACCTCAGGAGATATTTCATCCATCTTATTAGCTTTGCTTTTTGCAAAATTTTATATCTAGCACACCTCAGAGGGCATCTTAAGAAATAAAATAGTTAGGAATAGTAATTTACAGTTTGGTAGCATTAAGGTAAAGATAGTGAGAGATTCATTTATCTTAATAACACACAGGTTGTGATAGACTTCTGAGAACAGATAGAACACCTAAGAGAAGCTGGCAGTGATGGAAAGACCCCACCCTGTTAGTATGGCTGATAGATTATTCAGTATGACATCCTTAAGAAGACCAGGCAATTCACTTCATTGGTGAAACAGTTAAGAGTTTTGTTTTTATTTACAATATCCATCACAGTGTAATTGACAACCAGTCACAATTTACAGTGACATCCTTGAGAGAATACCAATTACCCTCTATCACTTGAATTCACTGACTATAGGAAGGTCCACAAAGTTTAGGCAGGGACCGTGTCCAGTTCATATGCACTAACAGATATATGAAGGAATTTAGCTAATGTACATAATTATAATTCATTTATTGATTATAGCATTTAACAGCTTGATCTACATAATTTTTTATCTGACAGCAGGAACTGTATTCAGCTCACTTGTGAAATACCCTTATAAGTTGTGTAAGCTATTTGACTTTTGACTTTCGTTAAGTGACATCTTCACTTTCTTGTGTAAATCATGCTCCAGATAGAAAATGGCTTTGGATTCTTAAAAGGTTCCACTTTATGCAATGTCCTCATCCAAGATTGAAAACAGAGGCTTAACATTAGCTTTTGACCACATAAAACACACCACTTTTCTGTGATGTGATTTTCAAAAGGGATGCACACATTGAGTCAGCCTTTTGTCAGAAACGAATGCTTGCAATGGAGGAGAATTCTGACTGGCTAGGATATACAATTGTGCAAATCCCTCTTTTGTTATGGGAGCAGAAATACTCTCTATGATGCCTAGGTCTTGAAGCCATAAAGACATTTGGCTCCAGTGAAGGCATACTTACTACTACCTTTAGGTAGATGTGAAAATGTATTATTAACAGTTGACAGATATGAATATGCCAACTGAAAATACATTTTCCAGTATCCATATGCATGCCTCCAATGCTACAATTTAAGGATTTTATAAACAAAAACTGTAGATACAAGCAGTTAGTTTTTAAGCAATTTTTCCAGTTCCTGGTTTGTAGTTTTGGGTTTTTTTTGTTTTGTTTTGGTGTTGTAGTTTTTTTGTCTTTTTTATTTTATTTTTTTTTTCCCTTTGGGTGAGGGGTGAAGAGAGGGGAAGGCACAAATTCTCATGAAGTTATAGGATTATACTTCAGCTGATATCTCCAAAGTACCAAGCTTTCTAATATTACTTATAGTATCATGACAATGGTGTTAAAAGTCAACTAAGACTGTTAAAAAGATAATTGAATATACATGTATTTATATGTATGGAATGTTTGTAAAGGTACATTTTAATCATAAATGACTGAGTTTGTTTTTGTCTTTTCATGTAGTTTTCCATATCTAAGAATGCATCCTTCCAAGATAATTTATTCCAAAAGGTTAGACTAGCTTAGTTCATATTTTTCTTGCACCAGTTATAATGCCTTGATGCTGCCTTTCCCATGACCTGGACCCCAAAAAACACCACAAACACAAAAGATTCTGATGCTCAGATCCAGCCAAAACCCCATAAAGTAAATTTCATTCATAAACCTTTATGGAATGGCTCTATTAACATAGGCAACTCATCTTCATTGCAGCCACTAATAATCACAGAATAATAAAGGACTCTTCCTGAGCTACTGCTCTGATTAAATTACATTTTAAGAAATCTTAAACTGGAATGAGTTCTTAATATGAAGTGAGTAAAGGGCATTATTATGTTTCTCTACATTGTTAATGAGCATATATTCTTACATTGTCAGCTGTTACTTCTGACAATGACAACAGATTAAAAAAAA
>VYZU01033351.1:0-39900 GCA_013401355.1 Ceyx cyanopectus | reverse complement strand
CTAGATAATGAACTGCATGAGGTCAAGGTACCCTTTAGACAAGTTTCATCAATGAGGTGAAGAGATAACCCTCTCATTAGGGTGAAGGTTCCCATAGCAGCCAAGCACACAATGATAGTTTTGTGGCAGCATTTCCTCTGCCCCAGGCACTGACTACTTTCTAGATCCAAATAATTTCTGCCCATTTTTCTGTAGCAGCAAGTGGCCCTCTGACTGACTAGTCTTTTAAATACTTACTCTTATTTTGAATTTGACCAAGGCTTTGGCCTCAATAACACCTTATACCAGGGATCTCCACCAGCTGCTATCTCATTATTTCAGCTACTTTGCTTATCAGTGTCAAATGTGGTCTTTCCAATTTCTGTGGGACACAACTTTATTTTGATACTCTGAATACAGAGGCAGAAGCTGCCTGACTGGTTTTATTTCTTCCTTTTATTACAATGTTTGTTTACCTCTCTTATAATCCTCTCATACTTTTCTCATCCACAACTTATATATATATATATAAATAACATATGTATCTATATTGTTAAATATATTTAATATATATTGTTTAAATACCACAGTTCCTGGAGTTTTCTGGGCTATTTCTTTGTCTACAGAGATCTTTATTAGTACAGTCAACATAATCCTGACCTTCTCGACTCCAAGTCCCTCTAGTGCTTCCAGCATCTTCACCCTGTGGGTCCCCTTCCCTTCATGAAACCTCTTCAGAAAGGAAACACTCATATCTAATTCCTTTATTTTGATGAATTTTCCTTTGTGCTCTTTCTCAAAAAGTTTTTACATCATCAGAACTGAAAAATGGGCTGTTCAAATAAACTGAATTTGCCTTGGGTTTATATCTGGCTCCCAACATGTGTACTTGGTCACCCCATCACTTATTTGTTGGCTTTGCAAAGGTGCACTGGTTTGGATTATGTTTCCTAAGATAAAACTACTTTATTTTATATGAAATTGTAGATGAAAACTGATTTTGGAATAGAATCTAATTCCAGTCAGAAGTTGCATTTTAAATTAACATGATAATTTATAATTATTATGTATTTTTAAATGCTCGCTCCCAAACTCCACTGGGCACCAACAGGGAGAAATCATAGCATCTTTCCCTTGCTGTTTCCATGTCTGCAGTTCCCCCCCCTCCAGCAGCTCCTGTTAGGTGAGGAGGGCTGAAGACACAGTTTCCATCACACTCTTATGTAGTGAAGGCTGTTGGAGAGTCTTATCTAGCCCTTACAAAAGACTAATATTTCATAGAGAAGTGCTACTTCTGCACTTCTGCAAGCACCAGGCTGCCCAGGGACATCCTATTTAAGCAGCCATTGGAATGTGGTGGTGAAGGAATATAAGGACTAATCTTGCTGTCCCATCTCTTGGTGACTAATGCTACAATGAATACCAGAGTGAGGAAGATTAGCCCTGTAATTAAAACCCTGACTTGAGACTTAGAAAACCTCACACAAGTTACTGTCTCTGCAACAGGCTTCCCAGGTGAGATTCACTGTTCTTTGCAGTCCTAGTGCTGTGAAGCAATAGAGACATCGTTGCCAGTCTCAGTGGGTTTGTTGAGCTGTTTAGGCTGTTATTTCTTTGTGTGAGGGACTATCTCTAGTGCTTTAAGGGATCCTGACCTCCTGGGGCAATTCAGCTGGGCTGATGCAAGAAAGTGCCTGGAGTGGTGAGCTTTACCTCCCTCCTCCCTGACCTCATGAGGTCTTATCCTGATGTAAAGGGACTACAGCCCCTGCCACAACTGGACAGGGAATGACTGGTGCTCACAGGGGACCCTCTTCATTATTTAAGGTGCTTGTCTGTAGTGGAACTGGCCACAGGCTTAATTTCTGCTTAGGGCAATGGAAAGGGTAATTGTACCCTGCTAAGTGTCATCTTGGACAGGTTAAGAGAAAACAGCTGTGTGGATGTTCCACATAAATCCATATCAGGCCTCAGCCCCTCGCATGGGAGTGGAACCTCAGTAATATGAGAATATGAACAGAAATTTGAGTGTAATTCCAGCACAGCAAAGTCTGGGAATACTTTGCTGTTTGATATTACCCAGCTAAGATTTCTCCCAGCCTCGTTCTTTCTTGCTCCATATTCCCCATGCCAAGTTGAGGGGAGAAGATGGGTTAATGCATCCACCAGACACGTTCCCTATTCAGGTAGAGGTGGGGTGACTGAGCATTAAAGAAACCTCTTTCAAAGCCATCTGTTGACATACAACCCAAGCCCAGCTCCAGTGTGAGCTGTGGCCTCCCCCCTGGCTGGAGGCTATTGTTGGTGCCTTCAAAAGGAGCAATCCCCTTAGGTTGCGCCATCACCATCTCCAGTGGGGAGCTTCCTCTGACACCAAAATAGCTGTGTCAACCTTGGACATGGGCAGGTAAAGACCCTTGTGATAGGGCTGGGGGCTGCATGGTTGGGGACAGGGGATAGATGTGGGAACAGGGAGCTGCAGTCCCTGCTAGGACTCCTCTTCACCATCTAGGACAGGGGCTTCTGACATGCCTTTGGTGGAGGCTGGGATCAAGCAGCCACCAGCCAGTGAGAGGGGATTAAATGATTCAATGTTTGGAGACTGCTGTGTTATTTAAAGGACCACACACTATTTTTTTTTTTCTTATCCAGAGAAGATTGCTTTTAACAACAAAACCAGGCAGAACAGTGTTTATTGCCTTCTCGCTTTCTTCATCCCATGGTTTAACAATAATATTTTGGGCCACTGTGTAGTTGTTAAGTGTGACCTGTCCATCCAGTTCATGCCACATATGCCGTGATGATTATGTGACATTTGAGACATTGCTGAGTATCAGTTCCTGCTGTCCTGAGGGTGGGTTTAGTTCTTCTAGATTTCACTTCAAGAAACAGGGGTGCAACTGTCTGCAGGATTTTACCTTAGTTATCTGTTCTATAATAGTTGGACTCAATGATCTTAAAGGTCTAATTCTAGTCTATAATTATGAGAGTAACAGGAAAAGTATCATAGCACAAAAATGATACTAACTTTGGGCCATTTGATGGATTTGTTGGCAGATTGCATGCAGGATGTGGGTCTGGATGCAAATTCACCAGAGAGTGTGTTCGGCTGTGTTAGGCATGAGTTTGACTCCCATCCTGAGAAGCAGCACCTTCCTGATGTCTTCAAGCTCTTCCAAAACTGCCAGCTACATTGGGTTTGATGCAATGTACAACATGTAGTCCATATCTGTCAGTGCTGACCTGTTCTGGTGGTTCAGTTCTTAGTCTGGAGTGGTGAGTTGTGGTATTTGCCACCCCTTATGTGCCCTGTAAAGAGATGTCTCTGAAGCTGAAGAGGATTTCTTGGCTTAGCCATCTACTTAATAATCTGTGCTTCTAGCAGGAGACATACTGGGACAGTTTTTGGCAGAAACTCCCTCTATCAGTAAAGAGCTCTAAAGGGACATGTTTTCCTTTGCTGTAGGAGCAGGTGATGTAAATGGTTCTGTTAAGTGTGGTAATGCTTTGAGGGCGAGGCTTTGGCAAGAGGACACATAGCCCGGTTCACCTGCCATGAGCAGGGGAAGGACAGATGTGTTGCCACAGGGCTTCTTGTTCTGGGAGGACTGTTGTGGGGCTGACTTGCTCTGCTGTGGTGCTGCAGATGCCAGGCTGGGGTTGACCATTACTTCCCCTGTTGTCTCTCATGACCTCTATCCCAGCCTCATTTCCCCATCACCTGTATACCTTGCTGTTTGTGCCTGGCAGAGCTGGGCTCTGTGTGAGCACTGGTACCAATCATACAACACATGGGACTGGGAAACATCCACGAGCTGTCTGTTCCCACTGTGACACACTCTGGTGACAGGTCCAGCTTACTATCTTGCTGGGCTACCTGCACACAGGAGAAGCTGTTTCTGTTGTCCTCAGTAAAAGCAACATTAAACCACAGTATTTGTTTAGATTTTGTACACAAATAGCTTGCCTGTTACTGCTAAGCACATCAGGTTTAAATTTGTGGTCTTTAGAGTGTTTTAGCATTTTCTTGCCAAATTTTACCCAGAGGCTGAACTAATTCTGCTTGAATAAAATAATAATAATTTAAAAAAACTTTGTTTTTTCCCTGGGAAAAAAAAAAAAGAAAAAGAAAAAGAGAAGGTGTGGTGTTTCCTGGGTATTTTAACTGGTTGCTTGATTTATCCATCATGCTGGGCTTTGCCCATCCTGGGTTTGGCAGAGAGGCTGCTGTTTGCGTGACCACATTTGTTTTGCATGCAAATAAGAGAGTTTATTGTCTATTGTTTGTTTTTCACAAAAGTGTCGCTTTTTGCATGTCCAGAATAACCATCAGCTTGCCTGGCAGGGAAGGTTTGTGAACATCCCATGGACTGAAGGTAAGTAGCATCAGCTATTCAGCAGGAGAGCACTGCACATTTGCTACAGAACCAGCAACCCTGCAGAAAAAAAAAAAAAGAGGACTATACTGATCTGATAGTTTTCTGTCATTTATGTTTCTATTGATCTACTATTCCCTGATGATTTATTACTACTAAAGCCAAAGGGCAGTGTTGGGAAGGGTCAACACCGAAGGCAAAAACGTTATCTGTGTGAAACCAAAGTGCAGTTTTCCTTGGACTAATTGTTGAAGCTCAGCCAAGATATTTTAGCGAGGTCATTCCAGGTTTGTTCAACCTGATTTTGTATGTCAGCTGAAGGACGATGAGCCAAAACCTACACCTCTGAAGTCACCACAGATTTAATATCATAAAGCAGCCTTGGCTGGGCACTGCTCAAAAGAGCAGAGTGGCATGGATTGTATTACCTGCAGAGTATTAGCTGAAATCTCCTATTCAAGAATTTCAGGGCCTGATGCAGGTCAGCTTTCAGGGGAGGCTGATAAGATCGTAGCCTGTGGTAGCATAGTTTTAGGTTTTAATTTGGTATTCATTATATCATTATCAGGGTCCCAGCTCACTTACGAGCTGCTAATGGGATCTCAGCCACAAGGTTGGCAGCTCCTCTAGCTTTGGTGTGATGACATGACGTGTTGACTCTCTGGTGTAGGTGCCCAACACATGGGGCAACCATCTTTAATATACAGGTGTGTGCTGTCTGTAAAAGTACCCCAGAGATGCTTTAAAACTAATGCAGAAGAAAGAACCAGATGCCTTCTCTAGAAAATGAAGATTGGATCTTTGGTTAGTGTATCTTCTAGTAACTTAAAATAGCTTCCTTTCTTATTGTTGATGCAAATAAGACAAGACATTAATAGGCACATCTTCGCAGTAAATAGCTTTCAAACAAGCTTCTGCAGTGCTGGAGGAGGATATTAGGGCAGCATGTTTTTCATCACCGATGTACCAGCTAGTATGCAAAAAGGTTCTGCTCTTACAATGCAGTGAAAGGATTGGAAAGTTGAGGGGAAAAACTAACCGTTTTCCACTAGTATGTAGACAGAAAAAAAAATACTTTTCCAGAGTGCAAAACAAATAATAGTATTGCTTCTAATTCAGTTAGTTCAAATGCTAAAAACTACACATTTTGAGGAATGTTTTTTAGAGTGTACCAGGTATAGTCATGATGTAGTTCTTGAACTGAGGTAGGTTGTACATAAATGAAATACTCTTTATGTTGACCCTATTCTGCCTTTTTTTTTTTTTTNTTTGCCTTTTTTTTTTTTTTTTTTTTGCTGTTCTTTTCCCAACCCTTAACTTTGCACATTTATAAATACAAGCTTTTAGAAATTACCTCTAATGGAAAAATCCACTGGGCTTTTCCACAGAGGAGTTAATGGCTTTTATTAAAAGGTTTACCTAATCTGAGGTGTTGTTTCCAGTCTCATGAAACCAGTGCTGAAGAAGGAGCTGGTGCCATCTCCTCTGCAGAGGATATGGAAACATTAAGAATTTTGCTTTGTGTTGCTTTTGGGTACAGTAAAGTAGACTTCAGTTAAATATCAGGAGGAGAGAATGTGCAATTTCTTAATTTATCCAGTCAGCAAAAGATAAATCAGTTAGACAAAACAGATTAATGTTAAGGGTGCATCCTCACTATCCACATAAAGCATCAACAGCCTGGCTTCTGCTCAAATATACCCTGATAAACCCAGGCAATAACTGATCTATATTTACCTTCTTGATTTATGAGAACAGTGATTAGCAAGGTCTCTGAAGCATATGAATCAATGCTGTTTATCATGGCTGGTTATCAACTGCTGGTTACAAAATAATCCCTGTAAGCAAAGGAAAACCCTCCTTCCATCCCTCCCTCCAGCTCCTCCAGGATGGTGTAAGCCTCAGAGTCCTCACCATCCAGTGCTGAAGATGGAAATACAATATTTGAACTGCGTGCTGATGACTTGTGTCCAGTCATGAGCCAGGGTTGCAGCCTCACTCCCTGTTGCAGGAAAAGGAGATGTGCCACAGCTCTTGGGGACAACAGGGACCCTGATGCCCCAGCCAGTCTCAGGATACAAGGCATGACCTGGGGACTTGGCAGGGTGGGCAAAGCTAATGGCAGATAGTTTTTTAACCATAGAAGAGCATAAGAAAACAAGAAAACAAATTTATGCAACAGAGGAAATATGTAGCACTTCAAAGGAAGGAGGAAAAGCCCTCTGCTTAATGTTCATCATCTCTCACATACACAGTATCACAAGCAATTAAAAAATGCTAATGCTTCTGTGTTTTTCTAATGGTCAAATAAAAATTATTTAAATCCCCTGTTTCTTATTGCCTTTCTTATTCCCTTTGTGCTGGTGGGCTGAGGTGCTGAGCTGATGGGTGCAGAGCTGGATTCTCTGCAGGCATCATAACTGCGTCTGGCTGCTGAGTCCTTCCCTCTGGGAAGTAGGTTTGGTGAACTTGTTTTCAACTCGCTTCAGTATGTAGTGTCAATGTGGTCGAGCAGGGAAACTGCATCCTTGGTACAGGTAGAGCCTTCCTGGTTTTTATTATTTGTTTTGTCTATCATTTCATTGGTGCTATCAGTAGTACTGTTGTTTTCTTCTCTCATTGTTTTGCTTCATTGAATTGTTCTTTTCTCAGACTCTGGGGCCTCACCTTTTTTCTTCCACTCATTTCTCTTTCCCATCCCACAGGAGGGTGTATATTTGTTGTGGGGTTGTGGGCAAGTGGCAGTGTGATATTCAGCTGCTAGCAGAGGTTAAACCATGATACCTATTTGTAGTGCTTATCTAAGTCTGTGCTCTATTTTTTTTTCTGGGTTTTCCATGCCTTATAGTATTTTGTGCTCAAAGTGTCTGAGAATATTCATGAGTGGAATGCCACCAGTGGGTCTTATTGCACAGCAGTGTGGTATCTTGATGAAAACAAATAAGTACTTAAATTGAAGCATTGTGCAGTTAAAGGAATTGTTCTTCCTTATGATAATTACTTTGAAGGCAGACAAAAGGGGTTGTGCAGCTCATGTTGCTGTTGGCCAGGGGAGAGCAGGTGAAGAATGACAGTCCCTGGCAGGCTGTACATGGCTGGGGAAAATACTGCCAGCTCTTCCCCACAAGGGAAGCAGAGGACCTTGGTGGGGAGGGAAGAAACATGTACTCCACACTGAACCAGAAATCTAGAGCCAGAGCCGTATTATCTCTAAGGAAATTTGTGACTTTTTTTTTTATTATTATTTTGTGTCTCACAGGAAGGACTGCTGGGTAATATACAGCTGGCAGCAGGTACCAAGTGGCCAAATCCAGCAGCAGAGACATATATGCTTACATCAGAGCAAAATTTATCCTGCTTGTCCTGCTTTATTGGTGCCTTTTCTTGACATCTCTCTGTTAAGGTCATAATTTTCTGTCAGAGAGTAACTGCAGAGTTGTGAATTTTAATTCCATGTAATTTTCAATTTGGGGATCTTGGTCATCCCCTGCCTCACACATCCCCCTTGGCCCTGCAGAAGGAGATTGAAGTGCTGTTATGAAAGGTGCCTAAAAGGGGGAGTCTTGTTGTCAAAGGCCTTTCTTATTCCTCCTGCTATTGTTTTTAGAGCTGTGACTCGAGGTTCACTGCTGCAGAGACAACCTTCTCCCTGGCACTCCCTCCCGAGGTGGGGAGGGGTGACAAAAAAGCCACCCCACTCCCTCCTTCAAGGCAAATGTGACTCAGGCTGCATTTTGGGGGCTCTTTGTTTTATTTGGAGGAGGATGAGTCACAGGAGGTGAAGGCAGAAGCTCAGCTGGCAGAAATCAGCTGATGCAAGTCATATCAGCTGGGCTGATTCACAGTATTGGGGGGTCCACCACTTTCTACATCAATCCCAACCCACTCACAGGTTGTGTGGGTAAACACCATCGATATAGGGCAGTCGATCTGAGAGGTATAAGTTACCATCAAGTCACATGTGATGGGGAGAAGTTAAATATCTGTTCTATTTAAAGGATTGGAGAGACTAGTTCTCTGTTAACAAATCCCTTGGCAGCTTTCTGCAGTGAAGCTATGAGGTTATTTCCAAGCTGCATCAGGGAGAAGCAACCACCCCATGAGCAAGCTCATCACCTGCAGTCCAACAGTTCTGACCTGCAATTCTTCAAATCAAGGCAGTGGAATAGGGTTTGGCCTGATCTGTGTTTAAATAGGAGATGCACATAAAAACAATAGCCTGATTACCCTTTGTGGCTGTTTGCCTTGGTACTAGCTGGGGTTTCACTGTATTCCATCATGACTGTGATTTACCCAGCTTTGTAGGCACCACTTCAAGGGAGGTGTGCAGGGGACAACCAAGTTCTGGGGAAGCAGCAGAGGAAATTCCCTTTTGTGCAGCTGTGGACCAGTGCTGTCCAAGCAGGATTTGGAGAGTCCTCCTTGTCCAGGAGCACGGTAGGTGCAGGCCTTTGAGTGCTTTGCAGCAAATCTCTTCTGGTTTTTGGCACTAAATGTCTTACATGAGAGGAACAAAAATGCCATCTGTAAAATAATTTTATTTATAAGTTTTAAATATGAGGATGGCAGTCAGAATTGTTGAGAAAACAGTAAAAATCGAAGTTTCCTGTGGTTGTTTTATTGAGAGCATAAGGAGGGTTTCTATTTTTATTTCTTTTTGTCACTAGTGTTGCTACTGGTTTCCAGTTTAATCAATGCATTTAGTCCAGTCACACCTTATCTTTTCTTGTTCTTTCAGCTGGGTGCTGTATTGTTCACATACCCTGAATCATGTTAGATTGCTACATCCCAGAAATTATTCAAATCAGTCAATAATTCTCTCCTGGAGAAATTGTTTCTGATAGGCTAGAGACCCTCCTGAACAAAAAGAACCTAGGGAATGGTGTGTTCCCCTTTGGGCTGGGCTCACAATGCCTGCTGGGATGGGAGATGGGATGTGACTTGGAAGTCACCTCTTCAATAAATGCTCCAAAATCTATCACCAACAAAAAAAACACTTTTGTGTGTGTACTAATATAGAAGCAGAATTGCCATCAGCTTTCTATCAGATTGATTCTCAAATGAGCTGTTTGAATGCTGATGGGGAATAGTCTCAGTCTGTTCCCTTTCTGAAGGGAAAAACCAAGAGACTCTTGTGTGAAGGGAGCACAAGAACAGAGTAGAACTGTTGAATGTAAGACACTTTGACATCTTGATAAACATGGCTGTTGTGTTGTGTGGACAGCAGATGTGCACTGAACCCAGTTTTTTTCATAATGACAATATGAGAAGGTAAGTACCTGCATGGAAGTGATGCTGGTTTGAAGCATGCAAAGTGGCAATGTTCTTGGTCTTTCACCCTGACCTATCTTAGCAAAGATATAATGGGAAGTGGATATATGCTCTTGTTCAAATGGCCAGGGGCTGAGCAGAGTGAGGAAGTCCAGATTGTGTGACTGGATGCAGAGGAGCCCATTGAGTTTTGACTGAGGAGGATCAGTTTGAGACCTTCTTGCTCTGGGCCAAGGACAAGATTTGGCTTACAGGAGCCAGATGGAGCATTTCTATTAACTCTACCATGCTTTAAATTGGGAACCATCTTGCTGTGTCTCTGGTTTTGTGGCTCCCAGGGGAGTGACTCCTTTTTTGCAGCAATTTTTTGTGCAAAAAGACTGTTGTCCTTGTAGACGTTTTATCCATAACATCTTTATTCCTGTGGGAAAATGACTTAGAAAAGAATAATTTTTGCCATTACTCAGGCTTTGACTAAGTCTTTGTTGTAGCTGTGCAAGACCTTATAAAAGAATGTTGCAAGCATAATTGTTGGCTTTTTTGTGCAAGGATGAAAGTTTAAAATACATGGCACAGAGTGAATAAAAACAAGCCAAGAGCCATCTTGTTGTCAAGTCTCCTGTGTGTGCAGGAGAAAGGTGAGAGCCCACGGCAAACGCAGCACATCGCTGGAGCTTGCTCTTGTTGCATCTGTAAATTCTTGTCCAAAGCCCAGAAAAATCAAAGGGTTCCTACTGAGTTCCTTGACCTTGGGATTAGCAGGATGTAAAATAGGAGGACATAGATAGCAATAATGTGTTTTGGAAGAGTTATGCAAATGATGTTAAAGTACACGATATAAAATATTAGCTCTGGCAGAGGAAGACTGCTGAAGTTTTTGTCAAGGGGCACAAATATTCAATAAATTAAAAAGTCAGGAGCTGGCTTTAAAACAATTGCTTTGTAAGCAAATGTTCCCTTTTGTGGTTGGCATGAAATGTGCTGTGGGGAGACAGCTCAGCTACTTTCTTAGTGGGTAGATACTGCCATCATCAAATCCATCTGAAGAAATGACTCAAGTCTGCGCTTCTGTTGGCACTCAGGAACCTGACAGAAGTTCAGTAACTCCTTATTTTTATTTGTTTTTAATAGAGGGGATCTTCCCAGAAGAGAGCTGTGGTTCATTTGTAGCTGTAGGAGAAAAAACAGGTCAGAGCCTCTCCAGTGCCAGCCCAGCATCATCATGTGTTGATTTGCATTTTTAAAAAGCCGTATTTAGTCCAAGATATAAATTTTTTTTTTCTTTAAAGCTCACTTAAAAAAAGAAAGCTGTAAATATGCATAATATCTTCCATACTTTCAAGGCAGTCTAGTGTGTTTAACACTATTTTCAGTGATGATTTCACTATAATGATGATTTCACTTAGCTGGTAAATCTGAAGTGCTTTTATCCAGTATGCCTTTGTTTTCCTGGAAAGAAGGAGGTCACGGATTACAAGGAAGAGCTGGCAAAAAGCGGTAAAGTTTAGGCGAAGAAAGTAACATTTACTGGCAAGAAGAAGTTTATAAAGCTGAAAAAATAAAGTATAGCTAGTCAGTGGTAAATTGCTTCTGGACAGGACAAGAGTGTTGATTTGTTTTTTCTTCCCCTCACAGCTTCAGCATTTCCAGAATATTACACATCTTGATGTTTAATGAATGCTGTCCCTGAACACCCAATGGATGAGCTATGGGAAGGGTAGGTCTGGATGCACATGATAGATGTATTAAATCTCCCCAGAATTTTGGATATGCAGAGTCTTGACCTGGATTTGGATGTATATTTTTCACTGCCTCACTTATCCTGGGAGGCTGATCGATGGGAGTTGTGTGGCTCAGAGTAAACTTCAGACACACTGTGGGCAGATATGAAAGACAGGAAAGTACTAAGTACAGGCTGGAATTAAGAAAAATAAACTCCATTTTGTGTGTATGTTGTTTGGTTTTTTTTAATATTTTATTATTATTATTTAAATATTTTATTATTATTATCATTGTGCAGTTACTTAGATTAAGTGGCATTTAAAAATGATAAACTTTTCCTTAAGTTGAACATACCTGCTCCCTGCCTGCAGTCTGTGGCTCCAGGGAGTATCATGCTTTCCTCAGCAGCAAAAATACTGGGGAACCAGCACTTTCATTGTGTTAGTATCAGCAAGGACTAAATAAATGGCCATCACTTTGCTCTGGGATGCACAACTTCTGAGGTCCAGATACCACCCTGACCCTGGACCTCTGGGTCTGTTCCACCATCTTTATAAACAGCCTTCATGACCAACTTTTACTCTTTTGCTTTAATGAGATTTTGGAGGTTAGCATATTAATGCTTATGGAGCGCTGCCAGTGTGCTGAGACCCTCTGGTCTTTAAATAATTTACAAGAAAGGTAAAATACATGTTAATGGTTTCACTTCAGTTTTCAAATAATTGAAATGGCATTGGAGTAGGAGACATTAGTCTTCAATTACTGAAAAACACTTGATTATGTCCTGCTCTAATTTTCTTGCTCTATATTTCAATTGTACATTGTAAGAAACCTGACAAATGTCAATTCATAATGTCTTGGGCCTTGAAAACAGACCAGCCCTGGCCAAAGCTCTACTAATGCCTGGGAGGACCAACCTCTTACCTGTTCTGTACACACACAGAACCATGCTGTGCTGTGAGGAGACTGGTTTAGAGATTGGTAATAAAACTCTCAGTTTCTGTGAGAGGCAAGAACTCTGAAGAACTTAAAATAGGTCAAGGGTTTGTTCTTAAGATAGAACAAACCATTTTCTCATAACTAACAGCATGGGATCAGACATAATTACTCATGTCTCATCCAGCCTTCTGCTCCATAATGTTGGTGTTTTGTTGTTGTTGTTGTTGTTAAGCTTTAAAAAGCTGGGTGTAGATGATCTTCTCATTTTAATGGAGAAGTTGCAGCACACACTGTGTAATCTCGTGGCAGTGTCTGAGGGTGAAGGATTGAACCACAGCTCTTTGTGCCCCAGCCATTGCATGGCTTTTGCTTGCAGATCTGAGTGCTGGACTGTGGGGGAAAACCAGCATAAAAAAAAATACTGGAATATTCGGATCTTTGTTATTGAAATGTACTGTGACCTTTTCTCTGCTTCAATTTTCTTCACTCTGGCCAAATCATGATGGAGCCATGGTGGGGACACTGCAGCAACCCTGCGCCAGTGGACACCTCTGCTTGTGAAGGGTTGACAGCTCCTTGTTTTCCCATGTTGCTTTTGCTGCAGACCAGTGTACACAGCACATGCAGCAAATATGGGGAAAATTAATCTCTTCCCAAAAGTCTGCCTTCTATGCAATCTGCCTTCCTGGTTCCTGTGGGGTGTGCAGAGCTATGATCTGGTCAGGACACATGACTGTGGGGTATGTGGGAGGGCAGTGAACGTTTGGGATGCTGTGGCTGGCTGTTCATGCACTTGTGCACTTCTGCTGAGGCTGCTGCAGCACTGCTTGGAGGTTAAATGGCTTTAAGAATTAGGATGCAGCTCAAAAATTGGCTGTACAATAGCCTGGACATTTTTCTTTAATCAAATGGTTTCACTTTCATATCATCCTAAACTCTGTAGAAATATAGACAGTGGGTTACATGATGGTGTGTTTGTTTTTTTGGTTTCTTTGTTTTTTTTTTCCTCCATTGCTCCATTTAATTTGATAGCTTTTCCTCAGGTATGTAAGCACTCTCCACTTCTTTCCCTGAATGTGAAATGCAGATGATACTGCCTGGATCACACAGATAATAAAGTTTTTTTGAAGTACTTTGAGCAATAAGGAAGAAAAGACATCCTTAGAGTTTTTGAGGTTTTGAGACATCCTGTAGTGTGTTGCTTGGCCTGGGGAAGTGAAAGACTTGCCAGGTAAGATGAACACCAGAGGAAAAGTGGTGAATAGAGGTTATGGTGCAAAGTACAGCTTGGGGTCAGTGTTTAACACTCCCTCTGGCTGCTTTGTGAGATCTCTGGAGGGAGCAGACACTGGAGAAAGTAGTGAATACTTTGAAACAGTTGTTTTAAGTTAAAGGTGTTCTCTTGAGCAGGACTGTGCTGCCCTTCAGGGAGAATGACTGATTTCTGAGCCACCATCAAGAAGCTGATGGCTGATTGGCAAGCCCAAGAGTTTGTTGGCTTTGGCTGTCCTTCTCAGCTCTTCAGTACAGGTTCTCCCTGTTCAGACTCAAATATAAATTTCCATTGCAGCATAAAGTATTCAAAGTCATATTAAGGAAATTGAATATGGCATTAGTCATTCCTTAGGCCAGAGCAGTGCTTGAGGAGGAGGCAAGCAGAGCAAGGCACCAAGCCATTGTTTCTGTGCAGTGCAAGGCAGCCAAAGCCTGGATCTCCCTCAGTGCTGCTTAGGGGCACCAATATGTTCAACGCTGAACATACTGTATATCCTGGATTATTTAACAACATTTTGTTAGTAGTCAGTGTCAATATATCCTACTATTAATGCCTCCTCTCACTCTTATCCATGAGGGACTAAATGAAGAAATACAGTAATGTGGTGGATCATAATCAGAATTAATCATGCCTCTATAAAGACTTCTGGATTTAACCCAAAGTAAATTAGTTTGGATGAGTCAAAAATATAAGCAAAAAAATAAAACACTTGGAGGCTCTCATACAAACAATAATTTGTGTATGAATCATGATTGTGCCCCTGTACTTGACACTCGTGAGACTGCACCTTGAGTCTTGTGTCCAGTTTTGGGCACCACAGTACAAGAAGGACATTGAAGTGCTGGAGTGGGTCCAGAGAAGGGCAACAAAGCTGGTGAGGGATCTGGAAAGCATGGCTTATGGAGAGAGGCTGAGGGAACTGGGGTTGGTTAGTCTAGAGAAGAGGAGATCTCATTACTCTCTACAACTACCTAAAAGGAGGTTGTAGAGAGGCTGGTGTTGGTCTCTTCTCCCAATTTACTAATGATAGAATGAGAGGAAATGGCATTAAGTTGTGTCAGAGAAGGTTTGGATTAGATATTAGGAAAGAATTCTTTACTGAGTAGTTAGGCAGTGGAACAGGCCATCCAGGGAGGTGGTGTAGTCACCATCCCTGGAGGTGTTTAAAAAACTTGAGGCTGTGGTCTAGTGGTTAGAGAGATGTTAGGATGAAGGTTGGACTTGGTGATACTAGAGTTTCTTTCTAACCATTATGATTCTATGATTATGAAGGCAGTCTCTTTACTGTTCTCTTTCTTCTGATGTTCCAGAGAATACATTGTGCAAATACCATAGGAATAAAGGAAATATTTTTGTCAACAGCAAATCTACAGTCTCAAAAGGGTAATCTTGCTAACAAACGTGTTGATGGTATGTTCTGGCTTGGGTAGAAACTACTGAGTGTTATGTACAGAGCTTAAACTTGATTGTTTCATGTTGTGCCATTCTAATAATTTCTGAGTGTTCGTGTTTGTGAATTAGAAAGAGGATTAAAGTTATTATCAGGAGCAAAATTTGTTCTTTTGATGGCTCATAAATTAGTTGTCATTTGGCAAAGACCCAGTTGAACTATTGTTTATATGGGCTTCTTTCAGAATTGGGATGTTGATGTTTTGAGTCCACAGTTAATAATAATTTTATTTTTTTTTTTATTGTAATATGTTCAGACCAGCATGTGCTGTTTAGCTTGCTGACAGTGATGTTGCTTGCTGCAGGATAACACCAAGTTATCCTGGGGTTTCTTCTCTGTTATTGCTTAACTGAGATGTCTCTTTCCAGGTAAGGAACAGTGTCCCTCATTAGGCAAGATGAGAAACTCATCATTGAAAAAAGATTTAAATAAGACAGCTGCTGTGCACGCAGTCAAGAGGAGACCACAAAGACACACAAACATGAGCATGAAGAGCAGGGTAACAGGAACAGAGTGGCCATGACTTAGCTCAAGGGAAGTGTTAATGCAGAGTAAGAGTCCACTGTTTGAACCCCCTGCCATCATGTTTCTATGGATAAACAAGTCAGGCTTTATGTCAAAAGCATGCTACACTGTTGCTGCATTTTCAAGAACAAGAAAATCTATAGGGAGACGTCAAAGCCAGTAATCATCCTTAGAAAGATGTCTGTTTCATTCAAAATGACCTTCATATTTAACTTTTACCAGACAGGCTATGATCAGGATAATCAATTAAGTGCTGAGTCACTAGACATGTTTAGGTACCTGAATCACTCCATGAGTCATGTCCAATCCAGGATATTTCTGTGGGAACCTCTGGAGCTCAGAGCAGATGTCTGGGGCAGGTGAGTTGCATTGTCCTCAGGAAGTGTTACCATACCTCTTTGGCTGCAGGGAACCTGGATGATGTCTTAAGTCTAGACAGGAACCTTTCAGGCAGCCATGTTTTCTTGTGTTATGATATGAATCCACCCTGAAGTTGGTGAATTTGGCAGTGTTAGGTTTATGATTGGACTAAATTATATTAAAGGTCCAACCTAAATGGTTCTATTATTCTATGTTTGCTCTTTGCCCAAGCAGAGATGAAGCCAGTGACAGGGCTCAAAGTGATGCTTGGGGCAAGGTGCATTGAGATCCAAATACCACCTACACAGCAGTAATGTCCTGCTGGAGGACTACCAGAGTCCAGGCACCACCTCCTCTGAACACTCTGACAATGATATATTTTATGGCTGCTTTTCTCACTAAATTTCCAGCCAAACATACTTATGACCTACAATAGCTCTGTTAATTTGTTGTCGTTATGTTACAGTTCAGCGTGCAATGATTAGGTGTAGCCTGGCAGGAACATATGCCAGTGGCATCAGTGCACTGCTCAGCTGCTGTAGGGAGTAGGTAGTTTTCACAACGGGGTTAGCAATTTTACACTAAAATTTTAATATTTAGAAAATAAGTGGTTTACAGGTTAATCCAAGTATCTCAAGCAGGTAAGGTTTGCATTGTAAATGCTGGTGAGGTTGAGGCCTTAAGTAGACTAATGCTTTAGGAACAAGCGGAGGCTCAGAGGCTGATTAGTGCCCCTCGGTGGGATTACTGCCTCTGTGGCCAGGTTGCTGCTGGGTGGGCAAACACACTTTGTTCTTTACAAGATCAGCTGTTTAATTTACCATTCAGAGCAGAGAGCAAGCACTTTTTGTGAGTCTTAGTGGGTCTGGGAGCATCCTCTGCTCAAAGTCTGTGGGAAGGTATCTTCTTATTGTGACAATTACAGGTTGGAACTACAGGGCATTAGGCTTGCATAAGACTGCTGTAAGAGAGTGAAAAGTTGTCGGAGCCTGCTCAAGAGGATTTACGAATGATCCAAAGGTCTTAGGGCAGTGAGAAATTGAACATGAAGTTCCTGGCATCCTTGTTGTTCTCCAAAGGCAGAATATCATATTCCCTTCCATTCATTTAGAAATGTTTTATGAGTTCAGAACCATATTCAGGTGGTTATCTGAGCTTCTAAGCTGCCTTCTTTTCATGTAAGTCATTTGCTTTGCCATTAGATTTAGTCTGCAGCTCGGGCTGCAATAAGGAATAGGTAGATTCCCCTCAAAGTGATCACAAGTCTCTGCAAACCCAAAGCCCTTGCAAGAAGCTGCTGACTAGCCCACAGGGCTAATCTGCAGTGTCAGCATTCTTAAGCTCCATAGTGGCATCTAAATCTACTCCAAAGAACTCCAAATCAACATTTTTCCCAGATGAGTAAAGGGTGTTGACTGGGGTTATAGCTTTGTTTTATGGATGTTGTCCTGTTGCCCAGTCCTTTGTATTGTATATTTTGTTAGGCTTTTTTTTTTTTTTTTTTTTTAAATCAAGAGATAACCAGCTTATTCAAAGGATGGAGGAGACTTGCCAGGCAAAACAGTGTTGGTTTGATTTCCTTCTGTGTAATCACATCTCTACTTATTTTTCATTAACATTTATTTCCATTTCATCTTCCAAAAAAACAAATGTCTCTTTTTGAAGATATGCCAGGACAATAAGAACACTACAAGGCCATGGTGATGTCACTTATGAACTTCATAGACCATTTACAATGGAATTAGATTGGCCTTCCAGGGGCTAAACTGGACTTCTGAACAGGCGTACTTTTAGCTGCATGTTACTTTCTTCTGTTTGCCACCAGAGCAGTTGAGTTTTAACTGTGGCTCCATGTCATGAAAAATTGGACATGGTGTTTAATGCCAAATAATGGAAGTTACCTCTTCTTTTGTAACTTTTGAAAAATGTTCAGTTACAATGTCTGGAAAGCAGTTTGAAATGCGACTCTATATGGTGAGTCTTCATGGATCATGGGGATTAAGGCTAGGCTGGGTGGGGCTCTAAGCAACCTAACCTAGTGGGAGGTGTCCCTGCAGGGGACATCCCCCAAGGCAGGGTGGTTGGAACTAGATGATCTTTAAGGTCCCTTCCAGCCCTGAGAATTCTACAATTCTATGATCTCACTTCTGAGAGGGTGAGCTACTCTGTTCATCTCTATGAGAAACTGTTAAGAAGCTCAGAGAAAAGGATGACATCTGTATCTGTGTTTAAATGTCTTTTTGCCTTCATCCACAACTCATCTGTGTAGTGGTAGCTGTTGGGAGGAGTTGAGACTTGCCGAGGTTAGACAACAAATGTTAAAGCTCTGCTGAAACACTATTTCAGTGTAGGGAAGAAGAAGGCTGGATCCCAGGCTGTCTCTGCTGTTCAAGTCGAATCTGGCTCTTCTACAGTGTGACTTAAGTCCTCACTCTTCCATTCCCTAACTGTAGGTGTAGTTAGACACACAGTTCAGAGAAACATCAACTTGAATAATCCCAGTACTTCCAAACAAGAAAACTTTCCATTGCAGCCACTCAAATGGAATGTTAATTAGAAACAAAGATCTTAAAATATGCTGAAGGCAGATTTAATTCAAGAAGGGCTCTCTACACTTCACATAACTGGAAGCTGTACAAAAATGCTGTGGTGTTGAACCTAGCTTCACAGCGAAGCAGTTTCAAATCCAGCTTTATGAATTACCCCGTTTTTGATGTTACCACTGTGGAGAGGAATAATCAGTTTAATTCAGTTCTCTA
Source organism: Ceyx cyanopectus (assembly GCA_013401355.1). Classification (NCBI taxonomy): domain Eukaryota; kingdom Metazoa; phylum Chordata; class Aves; order Coraciiformes; family Alcedinidae; genus Ceyx; species Ceyx cyanopectus. Next base: position 21,243 of record VYZU01033351.1, on the reverse strand, counting down.
ACTAAAGTCCTTTACTCATTTCACTCAGGATAAGGACAAACATCTGCTTCCAACCTCCCAACTCTTACCTGATGGCCACAGCAACCAGCAGAAGGAAACCTACTCTATGCAAAATGCCCTTCAGCACCCAGAGGAAAGCTGCTTTTCAGGATCTGACTTTCCCTGCTAAGTTGTTTCTGTTTTGTTTGTTTGTTCTTCTTTGCTTGATTGTTGTGTTTTTGTGTTTGGTGGTTGCTTTGGTTTTTTTTTTCCTGATTCCTGTGGTAGCACTCCCAGAGCTGCTCCAATCCCTGTCACCTTACAGGAGATATTGAATCTTGTTCAACTTCACCTGTGACAGGCTAAGGCAGTCAGGAGCATCAAAAGGCTAGAGCTGGGAGGGAGCCCTGTACCCTCCCTCTGGAAGCACTAATGGGGCAAAGCAAAATGAAAATCCTTTGGACAAATATGGAAATTATTAGATGCACTGGTTTGGAACTCTGAGCTCTTCTAATGGGAACTCAAATTTTGCAGTCTCAGGCAGTGTGAGTTTTTTACAGCCTCTAGTAAATGGGAGGTTTGAGGCCTTGCAAGGCAGAGGTGGAAAAGCTGATATCCAGCTGAAATCACCTGGGAAACAGGTGACCATGTTCAAATCCACCCCTCATCATCATTCAGACCAGGACACCAAGGTTAAAGTTCTTATACATCTAATGCATGATGTCTTCTCTTGAAAACTGCCTCTCTACCTAAAAAAAACAGGCCATTCATCCCAACTGTCTGGCACCAGCTCCAAATGCAAATACCAGGTTGCACAGCCTGCCCTTCTCAGCATCGCATGCTCCAAACTGGGAAGCTTTTTGTGTGCAATGCCTCCTGCAGCTGGCAAGTCCCCATTTTCTACTAAACAAACACTGACAGCTTTATTTCTTGTTTGCTCGGTTGCAAAGATCTTCAGCATCCTGGTTTGAATTGAGTATTGGTGTTCCTTGCTATCAGAAATATAAATAACAAAGATATTGCATGTATTTAAATTACCTGAAGGATCCTGGCTTAATCGGGTGAATCGTGTTATGTGATACAAGTAACGTTGCCATGGGAACCCTATCTAACAGGAAAGGTAACACCAGTCTGCATGTAAACGATCAGGGGATTGGTGCAGTGAATGGATTTCTTAGTCACTTTGTCATAGAACTGGCTTCGCAGTGGCAGATTAGACCAATATTGTGTTTGTATGTGTGTGTATGAGTGAAAGAGACAGGGATTTAACTGGGAGCATCCCCTTCAGTGGTCTTGGAAGTGCAAGTAGATAGTTCTTTCTCCCATATATTCACTGCCACCAGCAGTGCATTTATCAGTATTAAGTGCTTTATCTCAGTATTGTGTAAAGTCAATTCAGGAGTGAGATTGAATTAAGCTCCCAAAGGCAAATCCTACCCAGTAGCATCCTTGTGCATCTGTGCTGCAGCTAAGGAGCCACACCAGAGCCCTGAGAACAGAGCTGACAGTGTGGCCCCCCTCTCTTGCTGACCCCCACCCGTGATTGGTGTGACACCAGCTCCTACAATGGTTGTGGCTGGACTGGGCAGGTCAAGAGTTTAGCAGTTGGATGTGGCCCTGTTTGTCTTTCATTCACCAGATCTCTTTGCTTGTGTAAATCTTCCAGGGGCAGCTGCTTGTTGCTGCTCAGATGGACATGTGCTGGTGGCTCCCCAATGGGCAGGACAGACATCCTCTGCCTTGCCTGGTGCTCTGCTCAATCTTCCCATCCTGCTCTTAATGTAATATTTATGCCAGAGCTCCCTTGTGAAAGGGTTTATTCATTTATCAAGTGCATGTGCTGATAAGAGCCCTGCAATAACTGGCAATAAAACAATACTATGTTTCAATATATTAGCAAATTTTCCATGCTATGAAATCTTTTTCTCAAATTAAAAGGAACTGACTACAACGATATTTCTCATTTTAGTTTACTTAAGTACTCTGGAGACACTGAGTCTCCATCTCTGGAGACACTTAAGACCCACCTGGATCTGTTCCTGGGTGACTTGGTCTAGGTGATCCTGCTCTGGCAGAGGGGTTGGCCTAGATGATCTTCTAGGTCCTTTCCAACCCCTAACATTCTGTGATTCTGTAATATTCAGTGTATATCTATTGCATTTTAAGGTGGACCTGGTTTATGCCTAGTGTGCTGGTCCAGACCACTATCAAGAAAGAAGCTCCCATTAAAAGTTTGTTTGGGTCACTTTAAAGCCTGGGATGCAAAGGGAGGGAAAAAGATTAAATCCACTATTCTTTAAGTACTTCCAAATTCATTAAATTCATTACACACTAAAGAGAGCTCGTTGTTTGCCATGTATCTGCATAGTGATCACTGAAAACCAGGTAGAATTTGTTTCATAAGCTAAAAAACTATATATCAGTCTACTTGGTGTACTGCTCATATGCAGGTTATTATGCAGTGATAACATATGCAGGATAACATATTTCTGTCTCATCACGTGTCAGTAGTATGGTTTCCAGGGACAATGCTTCTATGAGGAACTGTGCATTTTTGTACACCAAATAGTATGTCTGCATAGAAAACCCTTGAAGAGACAACCATAAAATATATACACTGTGCAAATTGACTTACAAATGTGCTGACATAAGTTGAATGCAGTTATTGCCTTTAATATAGGGCAAAGATTGGTATAAATTAAAGGCTTGAACTTTTCCTACAAGCTTGACTGCCAGGAAAGGGCATTTAGGAGGAAATGCCAGCATCTGAAGTAACATCAGAGATTTTTTTCAGAGGCTTTTCTGGGTAAGAGCATCATGTGGACCAGTCTCAGTATAAAGTTTCAGTGATCCTATGGATTTTATCCAGCCTTACCAATTAGAAGATCATATCGTAATAAATTTAGTCTCAAAAATCATAATCAGGTTCATGGAAAATAATCCCCCTTGCCCAACTATTACAGTTTGAACCTGCATAATTGCAAACACCATTAAGGACCATGAGGTGTTGTTCCTCTTGTGCAGGTCATCTCCAAATGTCCTTGTCTGAGATAGTGATTTTGCAGCACACTGGGAGTATCTGATTCCTGGGCATACAAATATTTCAAACCATATTTTGATACTGCAGCATTAGGCTAAATTAAAGTCATGTTCCTGACATAGCTCCTGCCTAGCTAGATACAAATCACAAAACCAATTTCATAATTATCTTTCCATTGCTGGAAATTCTGTAAAGCTGTAATTTTATCCTGGTTTATTTACATGTCCTCTATTTTCTCTAGAGACACTCTGCTCTCCTCTGAGGTTATTTCTGATGTGACCTTTGGCAACAGGAAAGGTGGTGGTGTGTAGATGAATTAATCATCAGTTGCTTTTCCAGATTCCCAGTGGGAATGTGAACGCTTGTACAGGAGTTGGATGGTCTCTAGCAAAGCAAATCATTTGCCTTTATGGTTGAATTATCCTCATGGTAGAAAACAGGAATACTTCTGTAGCTGACCTGCAGTATTATGCTGTAGGTATTTTTAGATGGTTTATACAAAATAGATTTTAAAAGCACAGCAGAGGACCAAGTTAGGAGGAAGTTCCTGAAAAGTCCCTGTGTTAATAGAGATTTATTTCAGTACCTGTAGATATTGGAAAGGTTAATTAATGGAATTTGTGAAAAAAAGCTGAAGCAAGAAAGTGTTAAAGCAAGAACCTCTGTCATTCCTCATCCTCCAGAAGTGTTGGATGTTCCTATGCCCACTTTCAGAGGACTACATTGTTTGGGTTCAAGCTTGCATCCTCTCTATAGAAAAAGGGGAATGACCTCAAACATGTGCAAGTGATGTACCATCCCCAGTGGGCAAGCTGTGGGCCAGCATAGGTCTGTGTGAGCTGCAGCCACATTGCCAGTAGATGACCCTTTCACTTCGGGGAGGAAAATGAATGTGTTGGCACCATTCCAGAAGGGGAAGCATAGTAGAATCCCCAGCTCCACTTAGTGGGAAAAGCATAAACAACACGTAACAGCTCAGCAGCAACAACTGGAGTTGACTGAATAGTGTGTTTAGAAGCTTCAGTGAAGCCATGTATAGGAAGAGGCTTTCTTTAGCCTTGAGAAACCATCCTGAAGCCCTGGCTCCTCAGAGCAAGTGTCACCTTGTGGACTCACCTGCAGCATCTGGGTTTCTTTTGGAGTTAGGGAGGGATGTGGTGGACCAGTCATGTTTCTGCTCAGGAAGGTATTGTTTAATTAAGGGCCATAAAGATGATCCAGAGGCTGAAGCATCTGCTATGAGGATAGGCTGAGGGAGCTGGGATTGTTCAGCCTGGGGAAGACTGTGGGGAGACCTTATAACTGCCTTCCAATACTTGAAGGGAACCTACAGGAAAGCTGGAGAGGAACTCTTCACAAGAGTGTCCAGTGATAGGACAAGGAGAAATGGTTTTAAACTGAGGGAAAATAGATTTAGATGGGATCTTATGAAATGTTCTCAGTACAAGGGTGGTGAAACTCTGGAATAGATTGCCCAGAGGGGTTGTGTATGCCCCTGCCTGGAGATGTTCAAGGCCAGATTGGATGAAGCCTTGAGTAACCTGGTCTATTTGAGATGTGTCCTGCCCTTGGAGGAGAGGTTGGATTAGGTGATCGCTAAGGTCTCTTCCAGCCTAAGCCATTCTATGATTCTGGTGAAATTCAGGTTAGAGACATTCCCAAGATGATACTATTTCCAAAAGTTACTGGATTTTCTCCCCTTCCTCTCTGTATCTCTGCTGTTGCTTTGCCCTTATAACAGTCACGCTGAGAAGCTTATGAGCACTGAGGTACTTGCACAACAGATACTGGATCCTCAGTATAATTTTTGGCAGTTAACAACTCTGCTACTCACATAAAAAATGTGGAAAGCTGTAATTATACACAAAAGTATCTGAAAAACTAGCCAGCAAGTAGCCCCTCTGTGCTTGAGTAGGTGAGGGGCTGACGCTGAAGCGTGGCTGTGCCTGTAACTTTGTAATTCTTGAAGAAAATAATTTTATTAGAGAAAAAGAAGAAAAAGGGATGGAAGAGTTTCCTCTTTACAGTCAGAAGTGTATTTTCTCTACTCGGTGCCCTACACTGGCTCCAGTTGTATTTTTATATGTCATTGTTCTGTACCCACTGTCAGGAAGCAATCTTTACCCATTTCAGTACCCCTCAAAATACTGGCAGTCTTCGAGTTTCCTTTTCAGTCATCTGAACAACATGTGCCTGCCTTGAAGATCAGAAGTAAAGCACTTCAGGCTTGTGGGGTGACGGGCCCCAATTAAAATTAAAATCTGGATGGTGTTTGGAAGAGGGGGAAATATGGGAGCCTTTTAACAGTATTTTGAATGGTTTTAAGTTCTGTGCTGATGCCAGTATCTGCTGTAGAAAGGTTTTGTTTTGAGACTGGAAAAGATGTATTGACTTGGAAATCCAGGCACTGCCTTACAGCTTATGTTTAAAATTCATTATTATTCCATTGTGTATTTAATTAGCTAATGAACTTAACAATTTTGGATATTATTGTTACTAATACTTTGAGGGTCTCTCTAAGATACTCTTTGCTTGCCTGAAAGCCTTTAGCAATCCTCTGGGCTGAAACTGGAGAAGCCATTTCAAGGCTGAGGCAATGAGAATGGTGAAACCCAGTTACAGATCTTGCTCAGCCTCCTTTGAAGGGCAGCTGGGGTGGAGGGGCTGCATTTGGGCTCTCCATGTGTAGGAAATGCTATGATGCTGAAATACCCTGTGTGCTCAGGCTTTGTTTCATGCTCTTCATCCTGACAGCCTTAGGCTGCAGAAATTGAAAATAAATTCATCAGAGCAAAGCATTTCCATTCTGTTTTGCCTGCTATCAGGCAGATGAGCCTGGGCTGAACACGGGGGGCAGCTCCTGTCTGGGTGTGGGATCAAGGGATCAGGGATCACCAGTCCTTCCCATACTTCTCCAGCCTCTTGGGTTGGGCTCTGTCTGCTCCCCCAGTTGCTGGAGGCAACTGCTTTTGCCTTTCATTGTTTGGGTGACTGGTTCAGCCTGAAAATCCATTTAGCTGCCGTGCATCTGCCAGTGCTCTGCTCCAGAGATGCTATTACATTAAGCTGCAGATTGGGGAGATTGCAGTAATATTTTTACTCTAAAAGATACATTGTCCTAAGATGACCCTGATGGCAGGGGACCAGTGGCCACCACACATCTTCATCTCCTGCCCTATTTACCTCCATGCTGAGCATCTGCAGCCATGCACTGCTGGCAAAACTCCTTATTTTGGAATGCTGCAGGGCAGGGAATGACCCTGGAAGCAGGATAAATGTTTTTTATCTCTCTCCAAATTTACAATCTATTTTTGGACTGGTCATTGAGAGGATTCAAATTTTATTCACCGAAATAACCACAGACTGCAGCTACTCGCCAAATGGCTCCAGCTTTTTACCTGTATTTTGACCTCTTTCTGTAGGAGTTGGTGTTTGTAGCCTAAACAAGTCTGTGATCTGTTGCTGGTTGCCAGCTGGGATGATCCACTTGCTGCTACAAGGTACATGCACATGAGTAGGTGAGGACACACAGGGGTTTAATGTTGTTCTGCTCCCCATCTTCTTTAGATTCCACATGTAAAAGTAAAAAAGAAAAAAAAAAAAGACAGAGAGGAAAAAAAAAAAAGACAAAGAAGGAAGGGATAATGGTTTTATTTCAATTATTTTCTTCTGTTCTGCTGTCTCCAGATGCCAGCTATGCTTATCAGGGAGAGGTAGGTACCAAACTCCTTATATTCCCTGAGAGTCCTTTCTCTTACCTTCAAATGCCAGCTCTGTGATACAGACACAAGGCTGGTGTTACAGGCTGATGGAAACAAGAAACTAAAGTCACATGCATCAAATGGTACAACCAGCACATAGCAGATCCTGCCTTGGAATCACTCCTCACTAAACCCCAATGAGGGGAAGCGCCAGCAGCTGCTGGTGGTCAAATATGACTGTCCTGCAGAGGGTCTCCACTGTGCTGCTGAGCCCCCTGCCCACCCTTTCAGATTATATGCTGAATATAGATGCTGATTTTAATGCCACAATGGAGCCAGATCATATACAGGAAGGAAATCTCCAGCTTTAATCACTCAAGTCATGCAGTGCTGGGCTGTGTGGAAGATCCCAGTGTTATTTTATCAGCTGTGTGCCACTGGTTTTGCATTAAACAAGCAATTGTTGCATAGCCTGGCACAGGGTCCTGTGTGATGCTGAAGCAGGATCATATAACTTGGATGGGACAGCGGTGTTGGGGTAGCCCTTGCTTGCCAGATGCTACTAATGTCCTGTCCAGCAAAAGCAGTCTACATTTGCCTCCTCCCTTTGGCTTTCAGGCAGGGTCACTCAAAAAGTGGAGTATATCTGCTTGTCTCAGTAAACCAGAATTTTAGCAATGGGTTTTCATTCAAGTTCTGTGCTTCAGAGAAACTGAGCTTCAGGATGGGGAGGATCTGTTTCAGGGTGTCTTCATGCTTTGCAGGACCAGAAATCCATCCTGAAATTCACCATTTAGTCTGTCTGGAGCCACAGTTGTACACTCCACACATGTTCACCCGCAGACCACCTGTATAAGTTGAACATTGCCATGTGAGCTCCTTTACTCAGTAGCTGAGGCCATAGCACTCATGACCTGCCTCATGCAGATACCATGCTTTTGAACAGCAGGATACAGATAAATTATCCTTTAGGTTGCAAAGTGAACAGTTTAGCAGATGTCTCCCAATGTTTATGCTGTTTATGGGGCTGCAGTTCTATCCTCAGGTAGAGAAAAAGATTTTGTAACAAGTTGGAAAGCAGGAGGAGGCTTTGGCTGCTCTGCAGTCTGTGATATTCTACAGTGACTCAGAAAGGAAATTTTTCTGCCTGAGGAATCTGGCAAGGTGCTACAAGCCATGAAAAGGAACTTAGCATTGTGGTGGTGATGAGGAAGGTGAAAGAGAGATTGATGCAGGAGCCAAAATATTTCTCTGGCATAAGATGGCGTGAGACGTTTGAAACCTCTGAATATTAGATTGCAGTCTGAGTGTCTCTTTGCAGTTAATTATTTGACCAGAAGCACGCTGACAGAACAAATGCATGTAACTATAGACATCTACTTTTCCTTCTGTTTTGGATGGCAGGCTCTTCTCACAAAATTCTCCAGCATAATTTGCATGTGCATGTTAATTAATGCTTGTTGCAGCATGGAACCATATATGAGCCCATGTGGCAGTCCATACTGCAGACTGTCCTCAGAGGTGGGACACCTCCTGCATGTACTTCAGAGCTTCTCTCCCAGAACCTAGGGCTTGGTTGGGACATCAGACAGAACGATCTCGCCTTGCAACCCATGATTCCACCAGCAAGGAGCAAGGCATTTTGGCATCTAGTGCTCAAACAACTTTTAAAAATTGTAAAAATGTTTGGGTAGATCATGAGGGAGTGATGCAGAGGAAGAGCCTTAAAGGCATGTGGAGCCTTCTGAGAGCTTTGGACCAGGGAAGCTGTGATGGCTGCCCAGGATCATCCTGAAGGGCCACATGTAGAGAAAGGAGAGTAGAGAACAGGTTAACCTGCAGAGATCATGGTTCCTGCCCAGAGCTTTCAAATTGCTACATTTGCCATTTCTCACTGGAAGAAACAGCAACAGAAGAGCTGGAGGGAAAAAAAAAAAAAAGAAGCAAAAAAATAAAAGCTCAGCATGGTCATTGGGTGAATCGCTTGGAGTTATTGATAACCAGAATTGAGTTGGTAAACAGTGCCCGTGGAGCATGATTTGTGGAGACAGTCACAGTGTGCAACACCATCACGGTTTAGGGTCAGGGCAGCCCAGACCGATAACAGACGCTCTCTTTTAACCCCCCTCCCTCCCCAAAGGGGAAGAGAAAAGGAATAAGGGAGAGAGACTTAGTGATTAGAAAAGGAAACTAGAACAATTTAATTAAAATGAAAATAATAATGAAATATGTACAAAAGCAATACTGAACCCAACCTTCCTGATGTTAATTAAATCACCGTCACTGATGCTGTTGGAGTTGGCACAGGAAGAGTACCAGACTGGGCCCCGCAGCAGACCTGAGTTGTGTTCAGGAGCTGGATTCTGGCAACAGATTTCAGGAACACACCGATCGGGAGACAAAGTCCTCCTTGGTGCTCTGAGGGGGAGAACCCTCAGAGCCAGAGAGACCGAGAGCGAGATCCTGACCCAGAGAGTGAGACCCTCCAGACCCCCGAGCTTTATATATTGGATATGACGTATATGGGCTGGAATACCTCATTGGTCAGTTTGGGGTTACCTGTTCCTGTCTGCTCCTCCCCACAAGTGCAGTCTTTCACTTTCTGCACCCCTCAGTGCAATACACAAGTTCTAGCAGTGGCCTTGGTCTGCATTACATCCTTGGTAGTAACTCTAAACACGGAGTGTTATCACTTATAGAAGCAGACATTGTCTGCAAAACATGCTGCTAAGTTGAGTAAGTGCAGTTAGTTAGAAAACCTGAGTTGAAAAGTAAAATCACTGAACAGAATTTGTTTGGTTCTCACTCAAACCAGGACAAACACCTAAACAGGAAGGGAGGGATTGCGTGTATTAGCAGAAAGCGTGTTCAGGTACCATAGCACAGCAAGCTGTCTTCTGGGGCCATTTTGGACCATTTTGCTCTATGGATTATTACTTTTGTTATTTACTCCTTTGTTTTTCATTACTTGATGGGTTCTGGAACTTTCAGGTTTTGACTTTGCAGAGGAGCTCATCTTGAAGCTGCATCCTCACTCTTCTGTTCTTAGTTCTACACTAACATATTTATTCCTTAGTTAAACAGATTTTCATTATCTTGAAGAACCTGTCAAAACCATTTAGTTCTGAAAAATCACCAACCAGTTCAGATACCTTCAGAAAGAGGATGTATTTGTGGTTCTAATTAGCTCCTGTCAACCTGTAATGTGTGATTTTACCTACTGCAGTGTCCCAACCCTAAGAGACTCTGGCCAGCATCAGGGCACTATGCAGAGGGATGAGGTCTCTGCACTTTATGGTTCCCTGGCTGCTCACACTTAAAGGGGAAACAATTTAAGAACTTTTGTGTCCAGGTCTAGCCCTCAGTACAGGCCAAGCTGAAAAGCAGTTAATCAGCAATAACCTCATCAGTAAAATTGAAACTCTTTTTCTCCTGGCATTTATCCACAGCATCTATTTGTGATACCTTGTCTCTTTAGCAAAGATATGAGTCTTAGCTAGTGACTCAGGGAGTATTTTATGATATCATTATGCTTGGCTCTTCTCCTCCCACCTTCCGCTGTGTGTCTGCAGCCGTCCTTGGTGCCTTTCCCATAGATAAACTGTGCACGGAGTGATACAAAACTCTGACTCCCTGCAGCCTTGCTTGTCCTGCATGCTGGAAAAGCCAGCCTGGCCCACGTTGCCTCTTGTCAAATAATCAGCAACATCAGCTTGAATGGCCACAAACAGCAGCCTCCCCACACGAGATCTTTTCTCCTGGCAGCAGCTTTGCCAGGGAACAGAGGCGGCTGTTCCAGTGCTATCGCTAGGCTGGAACCACCTTGCTCGTACACATCTCCTGCCTTGCAATGAAATGTTTCTCATTTATGTGAGAAGGACAAAATGCACTGTGAGGAATGTGCTTGTTGATAAAATACATATTGATCCAAGCAACCCTGGTGTTTCTCTAGGCCAGTCCTCCACTGAGGTGGATGAAGGCAACTCTGCCAAGCTCATGCTTAACTGACACCAGCTGACCCCAGACAGGGGCTGATCCATAGCAGCTTGTTAAAGGATGATCTGGGTATGCAGGGAGGGATTTATCATCAGTGAAGGTTTCACACTCATACATCCGTGCTTCATCTGCCAGGGTGGCTTGTGGAAGTGGGAACATGTCCTGAAGCCCTTCTGGATTTGGGGGTGGCTAAATGAGAAAAGATTTCAGATAGCTGTAGAAATCTTGTCATGTTATGTTTTATCTGTGGAGAATCTGGTGGAATTATCTGGGGTGTATCTAGTTTTTAGAGAGGAGTTTGTGGTGGTGAGGTGCAGAGATTATACCCAAGGGGACACTTGGGTCCTTAGGGACGCCAAAGAGTCCCTATTACTCCTTAGGACCAAAGTAGGAGCAGGTTGCTCGGACTGCTTAGGACCAAACCACCTTGGAAAGAGGCACAACGAGCTCCAAACCTTTCCATCCATTTTATTCCATCCTATGAAGCACCTTTGCCTTTAGCACTGTCCCCCTGTGAAGCAGGACAATGGGTAGGGCCTGCAGGCAGCCATGCTGGGTACTCATGAACTGATGAAATGGCCAAGCCTGCCACTCAGCCCTTTGCTGGAGTACAGACTTCCAGGCCTAGCCTGGCTTGGGTTTGTATTTTTAATTATTTTTTTTCCTATAAAATAGCAACATAACCGAGCTGGGGCAGAGCAGGGTTCCTTTTGCCAAGCCATGGCATACCTTGGGCTAATCAGTTAATCTCTGCCTGCTTCAGTTTCCCACGTGTAGTAACCTTATGAGGGCTTTGTGAGAATTAACGCCTGAAAAGTGCTTTGATGAGCACTACAATTAAACATGCTTTGCATGTTCAAGGAATTACAATCAACCAGTTTGGGCATATATTGAAGCTTACTGGCAGTTTCCCCTCAGATGCTGTATTTTCTGAAGAGCCTCTGTAGGATCCAGACCCCAGAGTGAGGAGCCTGGCTTCAAACCTGCTGCTGCTGGGAGGGAACAATATTGTGCCCACAGTACTGTAGCAAAAGGGACACTGCTCAAAACCACCCTCTGACTACCAGTGGTGGTTATTTTTTCCATTCTAGGGATATTTTCTGGTCAGAAGATCACAGGTCACCGGAATTGCCTGCTTTCAAGATGGCACAAGCAATAATTTTTAATAAAAAATTAATGAAATTAATTCCCCAAGCATTTTATTCCATTTCTGCCATTTGATGCATCCTCAAACTGCAGATGGCCACCCCAGTCTTTCCCATGCCCTGACCCTGGGTTCAGATGAAGGCCACAGTGCTACCTTATTAAAGGTTCACAGAGAAATTTCTTTCCTTAAGATAGTTTAAGAAAATAAGATTTTATTTAACAAACCATTTTTTACTCTCAACTTCCTGTAATTTGCACTCAATGCATCCTACAAAATGCCCAAGGTTGCTTAATGGCAGCAATAAAGAAATCTTTGTGGACATAAGAGCCTGAGCCGAAAGTTTAGACCCAGATTCAAAGAATCAAAGACTCATTTTGTTTGGAAGAGACTTTTATGATCATCAAGTCCAACTGTTAACCCAGCAGTGCCAGGGTACCATTAAACAATGTCCCTCAGCACCACGGCTTTGAAACCCTTCCAGGGTTGGGGACTCCAGCACCTTCCTGGGCAGCCTGTTCACATACAACAAGTAGAGGTATAACCTCATTTCAGCCTGGCCTCTTGATGGTAAAATGCAATGTTAACTGAAGGGCTAGTAAAACTGTGACCCAAGAGGGAAAGAAAAGAAATGCTGGGACATACATTGTAAAACATATGTAATTATTTACCAGCTATTGTTTACCAGCAAACAGACTTCAGCTGTTTAACCTGGAGATGCAGTCCAGTGATGTGCATTTTTATGTCTTTGAAAGCTTTCAGAAGAAAATTTCTGTAAGTTTTCTGTCTCATGCTGGTTCATGCCCCTTCACAGAAAGGGTCGCCAGCACCCCATCCAGTCTTTACTAACACAAACAAGGCTCACATGAGACTGGGGTGTCTCCAGGATATGTCCTCCTTTGGTGCTCAGTAGCTTGGGAGGAGACACTCAGGTTACTATTTGAAAATATAACAACCCCTCCCCTTGGTGTTTTAAACTAATTGGAGATAAGAAGTGATCTTTTTTATGGAGATTTTCTTTAATGGTATGAACATTCGTCTTATTTCCATCTTGAATTATTAATGGCCAGCTCATTCCCCCTAGTTCTTGGGTTGTTAGATAATTGTTTTTTTCTAGCTGTTATTCCTTATATACTGATAAACAGCAGTTGTATCCTCTCTCAACCTGCTTAAAAAAAAAACAAAACCCAAACAACTAAATCAGCCAGGTTTCTCTACTTTCATCATAAAATTGTACTCTCTTATTCCAGGCAATAAAATAATTAAATTCATATATGAAGACATGATCAGGATCCTGATGACCCATCACAGGTTATCTCTGCTGCCAGGTGGAGCTGCTGAGCAAACATCCACTGGTTTTAATTTGACCGCCATTTCCTCTGACAAATGTGTTTGTAAAGTCAGAGAAGCTTAAATGAAAACTTATTTTTAAATGTGTGATGTATGTATAGCCACAGAAGGTTAGCCCATTTGCTAAGAGCCATCTGCATCGCCGATGTCCTAGCCTGACTTTCAAAGGTTAGAGGTCTTTCAGGTTTCATTTCTGCTTAATTGTCACTGATTAAACTAATTTGCACTATATTGCATGCAAATGAAGTGATTTTTGTGAGAACTACTTCTACAGTGCCTTTCCCAAAAAACATTTCCATCTGAAAAGATAAGGCATTTCCTTAGCTCCCTCACCAAATTCCTTTACCAAACCTTCTGAATGCGGTCTGCATATTGCAAAATGTAGTGTCTTCACATGTTTTCCTGAGGCTTAGTGGAAAGTGGTTTAGTTTGTTGGCATCAGGAAGACGGCTGTGTATGGGAACCGTATCACTGCACTTCATCTGTTGCTGTATTCTGTTCACTTTCCTGGATTTATCCGTATTTCATATTTGGAGTTATAAATTAATCATTTCAGAAAATAAAACACAGCTAAAACTCAGATAGAACATGCATTTGGCACCCAGTGCTGATGCGTTAAGTCTGTGTAAAATCTTCTGCTCTCCTCTGAGGCACCAAAACAACGTCCCCATTTCCTCTAGCAGCCGAGAGCACTAACTGAGCGCTTTGGAAACCTGATCTATTTCATACTGAAAATCTGATGGAGTGTCTGAAAATCTGATGGAGTGTCTGAAATACACAACTGGGAGTGAATTTGAAAAATTGTGCTAAGCAAGAAAGCAGTCTTGCTTTCTGAAATAATTTGAAAACACCAGTTTTAGGAAAACTAACCACATCCCTAACAGAAGGATTAATTAATATGTTTTCTTAAGGAAAAATAATTACTATGTGTCTTTCAAAGCTCAGAAGAAGTCAGCAGTAAAACCTTCCCCATAGCTGTTATCTGTGCCTGCAGATCTGTCTGTGGTACTGTAAAATCAACAATTCCTCTTTGCCACGGCCAGCAAGCAGGAGGAGGCACCTCTGTGCTGGCATCTGGAGAGTCAAAGCTGCTGCTGAGACTTTCTCTTCATCGAATGTGTTGAGAAATGCTGCATCTGTCATGGTTCATGACTATGAATATACATGAGGGAGATGGTTTTCATTTAAAATATGCCAGTTCTTCATTACTGGAGATTCATGTTGGTGGCAGTCCCTGGTGCCTGCCAGTAGGTGGATGGATGTACCGGCAGAGTGCAAAATTAAGCATTTTGCATCTGAATGAAACTACTGTGAAAACGGAATCAAATGGTGGTGGCAAAGGGTGATGAGGAAATGACCTGGAGAAAAGCCTTGCGGGAAAGCTTGTTGAAGAGCAGGGTGTTAATGCTGCGGCTTCGGAGCTCTGAGACAATCTGGAGCATCCCTGGATGAGTGAGGGTAGTCCTGATGGAGACATGATGGATGTTGGCAAGGAAGACCCTGATGAGACTTTATCAGCATGCTGATGTAAAATATAAGTCCTTCTGGAAGGTGAGCCCCAGGGATATGCAAATAAGAAGAAAAGAGGGGGAAAAAGCCTCTTTAGAGGGAAGGGGGGAAGCTGTATAACTAAGCTGGGTGACTGAGAGAACTCAGGTCACCTCTGCCTGCTTAAAAGCCCATGGCTCTGCTCTTGTGTGGGTGGGACAACTTCTTGACAGAGACAGATTTTTTTGCGTTGCTTTCCCACTGAAAAAGACATTTTTTCATTTCACATTTTCACAGGAAAATGTCGGTTCAAAAAAAAACCAACCAAAAACAAACCAATCCAAAACCCACATCAAAAAACAATTGTTGTATTTATTATCTTTTCAGTTTTGCTTCAGACTCTCCCTTTCCTTGCTGCAAGCTCTTCAGGCAGGGATTTATTCATCATTTTCCAAAGACTGGCTTGAAAGTATCATGTCAGCAGAGAAAAATATCCATAATTACATGAGTTACCATCATATTTTGGTATTTTCCTTTTCGAAGGAGCTAGAAAATCTTAACACCCAAAATACAAATTGCTTCTGAATTAATGTGAAACTTCTTTTTTGTTTTCCCGATATTTTTTTGGGGGGGGGGAAACGTATTGTTTCTACCAAAAACCTGGAAGCAAATATTTTTCACCAGGCACGTCTTGTCATGGGATTTTGCCAAAGAAAAATGTCATGTGACAGTGGAAGTGGGAGTAATGGCTCTTTTGCTCAAGGAGATGTCATCTTTACAGTTTTAGAGATATTTCTGGCTTTGAAGAAGATGTCACATGTTTCTTCTTCCTGTTTCTCAGCCTGTGACTTCTTGCTTGTGTTTGACATTTGGACCTGTTTTGCCTATAGACCTTAAGGGAAATCAATTCACCTGCAAATCAGTTCTCAACCAGGAGAAACGTGATTTCATCTTCTTTTTTTTTTAGGTACTTGTGAAATCACCATGTTAGTTCCTTGAGTCTTTTATTCAAATACTTTGAAAATAAATGGTTCTGTGAGAAGGTGAGCTGACAGTTTGTGGTTTGCCTGGTTCCCTGAGTTCCCTGTCCTGCCCTGACACCTTTCCCTCCCCAGGTCCCCAAGGGTCTCCACAGGTCCCTGGTGCTCCTGCTGTCTCCCTTGGTGCCATCAGGCAAGGCTGGACAGGAGGTACTCTCTCTTCACCCCATTTTATTTCCTGGTTTAATGAGTGCTTTCTTGAATTCTAAGCAAATGTGACACTCCTAGGCACAGTTCTCACAACTCTGAGGCCCTGTGTCCCCAGGTGTGTTCCTGTCCCCACTCTGCACAAGGGCTTGGGGTTGCCTTTGTAGTAGATTTGTTCAACGATTAGCAGAGAAGCGTGGAGGATATTCTGTTTGTGTTGGCATCTGCTGCTCAGTGGAAAAAAGAAAGAAGTTTTAATTGTGTGGGTGGTGGCTGGAGGTGATAAGTGCTGACTTCAAAGGCTGCTCTGGCTCTGCTGGTGTTGAGTTCCTTCTGCATGGTCCACTTCATCATGCAGCTGTTTAATTACAGCTGTATGATGATGTTGGAAGCATGCCCAGTAGGTCTGCTGGGCTTTCTGGATAACAACCCCAGCAGCTCTTTAACATGGTGACATGTTAAAGCCACAGACTTAGTTCTCCTGGGGTTTTGGGTTGTTTGGAACCAAAACATAGCTGGAGCTGAACTATGCCTCAGCTTTGGGCAGAGGTAACACATGGATAGCCACCTACATCTAGTGGTTTACCCTGGTCTCTTGGTAAACCTCAGAGTAGCAGGACTGTTCACAATTTGCTTGAAAAGCAGACTTAAGCATAATGAGTATTTTCTTCACATGAATATCAAGTATTGGTGAGGCCATAGAATCTAAAATCTTTTAATAGCAAGAAAAATTTTAAGTCCAAATCTAATTCATCCATCCACCACTACTGCCTGTGCCCATTATTGGTGGATCTTGCTGGACCCTGTATCTCCAAAACCTTGCTCAGATTGTTGCAGTGAAGCAGCAAAGCTCTCTCAGGGATACACACACCTGGGGCAATGGTCCCACCATCTCTGACAACGTCCAGGCTGCACATGGTCTTGAGTCTTAATGACCTTTGGGTGGAACTGTAGGGACCTGAGCAGGTTCCAAGGACCTAAAGCTGCTGAGCATCCCACAGGAGGGCACTGGGTTGTTGCTAAACCAGAGCCCCAGAACACTTTCCCCAATGCTTTTCCTCCTGCCTCCCCCCTCCAGGTCCTGTGAGCATCAGTGTGTGGCACCCTCTCCTCCATGACTCAACACTGCTGTAGATTTGCTCTCCACATCTCCACTTAGAGTCTGCAAATGGAAATTAAAAAGCCTCTGAAAGAAACTGTAATTAATATCTAATGATCCTTTCAAGGGCATTTTAAAAAAAAAATCCCCTCTGTCTCTAGTTAACCAAGGTCCTTTGGAGCCAGGAGACTACTGAATATTTTAGGAGCAACGCAATTTTGCAGCAGGTCATAGCTAATGAACTTCCAATTCATATTTCACAGTAGGTGAAGAAGAAAAGGAAATCCATTTTCATTACAGCTACATTGTATTTGCCAGACACTTGCGGAACAGATTGTGCTCAGACCTGAAGGTTTAACCACTGACACAGCTGAGATGGGGCAGGAGACAATGGAATCTGTGCTGTAGTTGTTCTCCTTCCTCTGGCACATTGTGGTGTGTCCAGACTATACAGCAAGTTTGTTTTTTTCTTGGGGACTTTTTACATCTCATTTAACTACAAAGCATTTGAGTGCTCACTGCAGTTCAGGTGTTGTGTGGTGGTTGATATGCTCTGGTGGGTTCCTGGCTTGCAGTCAGCTGGGGAGGGTCATCCTATCTGGGGACCCTTCCTTCCATGGGGATATCATGGAGCCAAGTTGCCCTCACTGGTGGTGCATGTGGCTGGCTGAGCCCCAGACTTGGACTGTTCTGGACACCGCAGGCACAAGGAGATGAGTTGCAGTTGGCCTTGGCAGGGAAGCCAGGCATGTTGGGTCAGCTCCTGATCACACAGACTGTCCAAGAGACATATGTCTAAGCAAATCTCACACAAATTAAGCTGTTTGGAAACAAGCCACTTTTTGAGAAAGGGTTTTGATCAGGGTGGCAGTTAAGGAGCAATTCCATCCACAGGGAAGACCTCATGCCAGAGCAGATGCGTATCCTGAATTCAATGGGCTCAGACATGTGCCTGAGTTGATCATCGAGAGACGGCTGATTCCAGACCAACATGAGTATACCCACTACCAGGACTGGTGATGGAGAATAAGTATCCAGGGAAGCATGGTAGGGGACCACAGAGGAGCCCCCTTATGGCACCGGGCACCATTTACTGGTTGGTGACTGCTGGCACAGAGCGTGTTCATCTTCTCTCTTTTGAGGGTGATGTAGTCTGGAACAGGCTGCCCAGAAAGTCTGTGGAGTCTCCTTCTCTGGAGACTTTAAAACCCATCTGGACAATGCAATCCTGGGCAAGCTGCTCTGGGTGACCCTGCTTTATCCAGAGAGGTTGGACCAGTTGATCTCTAGATGTCACTTCCAACCCCCACCATTCTGTGATTCTGTGGTGTCCACCTTGTGATTTGTCTTTGCACTCCCTGGCTGGAAGAAGATACAGTTTGTTTACTTCCAGTCTAGGGTCCATCACCACTCCATGCTATTAAAAGCGTACATCTCAGAGTTTGCCAAACCCTCCATTTTCATATTACTTTGCTGGGCACTTTCCCCGTTTCTCCCAATTCTGCTTTTGCTAAGTGCCTGCAAAACCAATTACAGCAAATATTCCCTCATCAGGGCAAAGCTGCTTAATTCACAGTGCATTTTTGTTTGTACATATTAATGCATCCACCTCAATTGTGCTGGCAGAAACCTTGAAAGGAGTCACAGAGATACAACGGTCATTAGAAAATTTCATCTGCTGGGTGATCAGCCATCTTGATTTGTCCTGGTCCCTGGGATTCAGAATCATCTCTCAGTGGTGAGCATGGAGGTTAGAGAAACATTTAACGTAGTCTGGTTCTAGCAAAGAAACCTGTGTGTGGCTGGAGTGCTTCTATATCCAGGGGTACCTGTGGGTGTCACATGCCACACTTTACTTTCCTGTGATGGGGCCCAACCAGGCCTGGGAAGTTAATGGATTAAACAACCTAAATTCATTAAGATATTGGAAATGTCCCTACTGCAAACAAAAGATGGTATTTAACTGTTTCCCAGCACAAAGTCAAAGGGGTTTCTCAGTGCATATTCCATGACTGCAGGTAGGTGGAAGCTCCAAACATGGAGCTGGATGTGATGGCATTTACTGGACATGGCCCCTCTGGTGTGACCATGAGGCCATACAAGGAAACCTCTGCATTGCATTGGAAGGACTGGGCCTGGGACATGAAATCCTGTCCTTGAATAGCTCTGAAAAGCAAATGTGTGTTGCCCATCAGAGTCAGGGGGAGCTTGTTGCCACCATAGCACAACACCACAATGTTGTGTTGTTCCATGGGTTGTGGTAGTGAACAGATGACAGGGACTGAAGAACTGTCTATCAGGAGACAATGAAGCATCTTTTGGCATCTGTGCTCACTTTTAGACAGCAGCCAGCACAGAACAGTGCACAGGTGATGGGTCTGCTGGTGAGTTGGCAAACACAGAGCTGGTGGCTGCATGGCTTCTTCAAGGCATTCAATTAGCTTGCCAAACATGACTGGATCATCAACTGGTGGACTGGAGCAACTCATTGGATACATTGTCACACCCCAGGGACGTTTTATGAAAAATGACCTCAGCATTGCATAACCTCAGCTTCCAAGTTCAGGTAGAACAGTCCTGCAGTGAATTTCAAATTAAAACATAAATCACAGATCTGTCCCAAATATTGAGGTAAATAATTAAATGAACAGTCCTCACTGCCTCATACGGATTGCCCACTGAAGATCTCCAAGTGCATTCATTACTTCTATATTATTCACTCCAGATTTTTATCAACTAACTCCTGCTCCACAGGTTCTTGCTGACCAATGCACCATCAACTTGCTCGGTTTGCAGCCCAAGCCAGGGTTACACTGCCCAGTGTGGGCTTCCAGTGCTGCCACCCCTGTCCCTGCCTTGCTGCAAGGCAATTTCCTGTAAACCTCCTGCTTTAAGCCTTGGTGGCTCAGGAGCTATCTGGTAAGGAGATCAAGGAAGGGGGGACCTTAACTGCATCCCAATGTTCTCTCATCCCTCCATCAGTCTGATCCTAGTCTAGGGCCATCACTTTCACTTCAAACACTGCTTCTATCTTCCCTCTTACCCCAGAGCAGAGTAATGGTGCTGGCTGGACCTGCCCTAGATGACTTGGTTTTTATAGCTCATAACCATAAGGTCTATTTGCAAAACACTCTCTGGAGTTTGGCGCAGGGATGCCATTTGTTTGAAAGGGAATTAGGCATCCCAGCTGCTTCTGGGGCTTAGCAAAGCTCAATATTCTCATAACTGCAGCCTGTTTTACTTTGCTGTTACACCATGAGAGACTCCAAGACCCTGGGTAAGTGATAGCAGTAACCTCATGACTAGCAAAAATGGATCTCTCCCTGACAGGTTTTGTGTACAGCAGCAAAGTGCCCTTTCTGCACCAGGTCTCAGCAAGTCCAGCCCAGCAAAGAGCTTCTGAGCTGCGGGCAGGGAAGCAACCCATGCTGTGCACCCTCCCAGACCCCTCTTGCTAATGGCAAGCCCCCCCAGACAGCCTGCCACAAAAGCTGTGGGTTTTCCTGGTTTCTGGTTTCATAGACTTTATTGACTTTTTGATCACTGTGCAGATGTGGGAAACAGGCTCCCTCCTAAAGATGAGCAGAAAAGCGGTAGTTTTACATCACAATCTCTCAGTTTGTTCTTCCAACAGATAAATCTGTGCCTGTGAAAACATTGGTTGCTTTGTGCCTCTTTATTGTGTTTGGGAAGAGAGGAAAAGAGCCCTCCAAGGCTTTCCAGGGTGAATTTAAAGGTCAGAAGTCACTTGAGAAAAAGCATATGTCTTATCCCCACTGACATCCAAGTGCCATACAACATACCTCAGCCCCAAGGTGTGGTGCTCAGGATTGACAACCAATATATGATTCCACTTCTCTGGCTGCACCATGTAATTATGGAGATGCTGTGATGGTGTTTGGAGGTGTGTGGTGGCTCCATGCTCATTGCAAGCTGGGATGTGGTGCAGGTCTGTCAGCACCCTGCTGTCATCATCCCTGTCCTTTGAGAGGCACTTTACCTGGGGATTATAGAGATAACATAAATCCATATCTGTATATTTCATTCATACATTAGCTATATGCTTTCTATATGTGATATAGGTTTTCTTATTTAATATAATAATGATACTGCATAATATATATGTTTAATTTTAATTATTTTCTTATTAATATATTTTCTTTCTATTGTTGTTGTTTCATTAAAGCTGCTTAATATTATTTTTCAGTCCTTAAGTCTCTTCCCCTTGTTCCTTTCTCTTCCCCTTTTTAAATACTGGG
>VYZU01033349.1:0-14715 GCA_013401355.1 Ceyx cyanopectus | reverse complement strand
GTTTGTTTGGTTTTTTGAGTGCTGATCTCTCCTCTGGGCTGAACTGCCCTTTATGAGTGGCATTTCAGGACAGTTGCTTTAGGGAAAGTGAGCAACCTGCATCTCCTGGGCATGGCCCCCAAGGGGTGATTTACTCATGTCACGGCAAGGAGCTCAGATAAAGCATCAACTGCTAAAGAGAAAACAGTCTCACTGACATTTTAGATATGGTTTTAGACTTACTGGTGTTGTTTCAGTTGGAAAGCAATACTCTGGGAGTGATATCCATTCCCGGGTATCACTGCAAGAGTGACAGCTATCATACCCAGTATGAGAGATTATGAAAGGTGGATATTGGTCCAATATGAGAACAGGGCTGCGTCCCTGTATTGCTGAGGACCATGCAAATGGATTGGATTGATTAATTCAGCCCAGGCTTTCTGCTGAGATGTAGAAGAATGGTAACAAGTAAAACCCAGTGTCTGTTAAGTCAAATAAATGCCTGTGCTGGGGTGGGAAACTACTGCAACTCATGCAGCTGAGGCCTCAGTTGAACACTGTTTCCCATGCATCCACATGGGATGCAGAGATATAGAACCCACCTGAAAAACTACATGTCTAGAAAATAATTCCTATGTCTGCTACCATCAGAGAAGCAAAGTCAGCATGTGTGCAGTCCAACCCATCACAGTGCCCATGCCCCAGGGGTGCTCACCTTGTACAACGAGCCTGCCCTGCGCGGTCCTTCGCACCCGGGTGCCAGGTTTGTTGGCAGCACACACGTAGATGCCAGAATGCTGCACGGTCAGGTCTGAGATCATGAGGTTTCCCGTCCCCAGCACCTGGATCCCCTCCACACCAATTGGGCGGCCATCTGAAAGGAGAAAAGGGTGAGAGTCACATGCTGGACCTCGGGGTGAAGTTCTCTCCAGGGCACAGGGCTTGGTGAGATCCAAGCTAAGTACCTATGGAGTGTCATACTCTCTTACTGGCCACAAGGTCCTCAAAACAGAAGTGTTTAATGTGAAGTAATTCAGTAGCAGGGAATTCAACTCTTCCCAACAAAGCCTATTTTCACTGGGCAATTCCCAGCCAGCCATAATTACAATGTGTTTCATTAGCATCAAGTTATTGCTTTTTATTGTGTCATTGGCTTGTGTTTTAAGACACTGTCTGACAAAGGCAGCTCTAAATCAGTCCTAGCACATGTCAGGGTGTCTGTGCACAGGGACGAGACAGGGGAGTAGTTTTACTGGAGAAGCAGTTTAAGGGAGCGTGCTTCCATCAGAAGGGAAACAAGGAATCCAGTTCCTCTCTTGCTTTTGCTCATGGATGAGGTTAAAGAACCTACAGAAAAGGGAGAAGCAAGAATCAGCCCCGGTGACCTGCCTACCTGCATGAGCCATCCATACAAGTATTCTTAACCCTTTAAGATTATCAAGTCCAACCATTTCCCCAGCACTGCCAGGGCACCACTTGCCCATTTCTCTCAGCACCAAAACTCCACAGCTTTGAAACCCCTCTAGGGATCATGGAGACTCCAACACTGCTCTGGGCCAGGCCTGGACAACCCTCAAGGGGAAGAAATAGTTTCTCAGCTCCAATCTGAACCTCCCCTGGCACAACTTGAGGACATTTCCTCTTGTCCCATCACTTACTTTTTGGGAGCAGAACCTTATCCCTCCTAGCTCCAACCTCCTGTCAGGAGCTGTCAGAGCCAGGTCTCCCCTGAGCCTCCTTCTCTCCAGGCTGAACAACCCCAGGTCCCTCAGCTGCTCCTCACCACACTCCTGCTCCAGACCCTTCCCCAGCTTCGTTACCTTTCTCTGGACACACTCTAGCCCCTCAATGTCCCTCTGGGAGTGAGGTGCTCAAAACTGAACCTAGGTATTAGAGATGTGGTTTCCCCAGTGCTGAGTCCAGGGGGGACAATCCTTGACCTGTCCTGCTGGTCACACTATTTCATTCATCAGTTCACAAGCCTGGACTATAGAAACAAAGGATCCCATTTCAGATTAACAGCAGCATCCTGCTGGGAACCACCAGCAAAACATGGACTGAAAGCTACAAAGCACTCTACAAATGTGTCTCCTGCCATGCTCTTTGGATATGGATTTTCAGGAAATTTTTAAACTTGAAGGTTTCCCTGCTTCATTAGGCAGGCACTGCCAGACCACATCATTATTTGCATTGCAAAGAAAAACGCTCGGGTCTTTTAGAGAGAGAAAAACAATGCCATCAAATGATTAAATGATCACACTGCTGGCCAAGCCACTGCAGCAGTAAATGGTTCAGTCATAAAAAGGACAGTAAAACATGACCTGTCCCACATTTAACGAGCACTAAGAAGGAACCATTCCTTTCAAACATCATTTGAGCTGAAGTGTAAAGAGGTCTGAATTAAATTCAAATGGAACTTGATTTCATCTTTTTAAATTAGACCTTTTAGAATTATTCCGTATTTACAACAGGCGTAAAAATCAAATCTCTCTCTCCAGGGAGGGATGGGACCCGTGAAAGATGCAAAGCGGCCATACCTGGATGCTTCATCACATCATTGCCTCAAGAAACACCACAGAAACATGACTTGAATGTCAGTAGTTTGACTGTATTATTTATAACGTGCTGCCTAATTGAAGTGTGCAAAGACCCAGCCTGCAGCAGGCACCCCACACAGACCCAACACCAGCATCACTACGGCCTCAGTTATCTCTCCAGCTCCAGCTATTAATTAGAGGAGTGGTGGTGTGAAGAAACATCTCCTGTCAACGAAGCATCTTTCGTTTCCATGAAGAACAAAGCTCTCCAAGCTCAGAAACCTCAGAGGAGCTGCCATTTGATTCAGAGAGTGCAGCCACCTCTAACAGCCAGCAAAGATCACTTTGCCAGATCATCCCATACACCTCTTACTCAACTCCTCCCTTCCAAGAGGGCTAAAAAGGGCTTCCAGAGAAATATCTCTGCTCCATCCTTCTAATTCTACCATGCCTCACTCAACCTGACTTGTCCTGTAATCTCTTAGAAGGTCCTCCCCTAACTTCAGGTCCAACTTATCAACACTGACAACATATATAAATAATACAGAGTGTTTACACAAGAAATTGCTTGTATCCTGAAAGCTCAGCACTTTGCAGGAGCTGGGTGCAGCAGGACTGATGTTTCACAGCTGCTTTGCAAAGGTTGCTATCTATTAACCCTGTTTCCCTTGCACAGAAACCTAAAGGGTGGCTCAGATTAAGGGATCCAAACCCTGAAAACCCACATTCCTGGCCATCACCAAGTCACCTCTCCATGGAGATCCAAAAGCCTGAAAAAGCTCTGCATTCCCAAAGTTCTCAGGACACATATAGGCTTACAACTACTTCCCATTTAACATGTCCTATTTCTTTTTAGGAAGTCGAAAGCAGAAAATCTGAAGGCTGAAAACAAGGCAGTCTGGGTGGAAACATCTGACAGATTCTCTCTGTCCATCCCCATTTGCCAAGGGCAGAAGTTCAGCTGCTTGCGAGGAGCAGATGGACAACTGGTCAAGAAAGGAGATGGTTCTGTGGACAATTGAGTCTTCCAGGTTGCCCAGTGGGCTGAAGCCCGGATGAAAGACTCCAGCAGTTTGGGACCTGCATGATTTCTTTCTCCAAGGTGCAAGTGATGCTTTCTGGAGCCTGCTGCCGGAGTGATTGGCACACCAGCACCAATTACGGAGACCCGCTCCGAGGTGCCAGGCGCTATGAATATGCAACGCCCCCGACTCCTTTCTTTCCTAAGTAGCAAGTAGAAAGAAAGTAACAACTTTCTAATGTTGATCATTTAGGTCTTTTGTGAATTCTTTGTATTATGCCATAGTAGCCTTCCACTTTTTAGACGCATGGGTCTCCTGCTCCGGCGGACACTGGGCACCGTGGATTAGCATATTTAGAGTACATTGCAACAGTTGACTATTCAGTGTGTGAAGTGGTGAAATTTACTCTATTATTTCTAAACACTTACGGGAACGGTGCTCCTGTCAACCAGTCAGCCATCTATGGCAAGCTTCTGTGTCCAATAAGTTACCAATTAATTGGCTCCTACAATTGTTGTATAGTTTACTTCTTGAATGGCTCCCTCTTTAGTAATTTCCTTCCCATTGTGCGGCCCTTTCTGACAACTTCTGTATAACGCTATCAGATAATCACTGTCTTTTCTTTCTTGCCTCACTTTTCTGTATCTCTCTAAATAGTTTATTATTCTGCCTTGGTACCTTTTATGGAGGCCAGCTCAGTGGCTTGTCAGTTAAAGGGTAAGGATACATTAAAATCGTCATTCATTCAAAAGGCTTTGCAGTAAGTGCCCAGGATATTCATTTGTGCACACATACAGGTCCAAGCCTGAAGTGCGTAGCTCTGAAAGGAAAAGCCCCATCTCCCCTGAACAAACCCTTCATGATTTTACATCGCTCTCAGAGCCAGCTCCCTAATAAATGTTGACATTTCATGCACAGCGAGACACAGGAATTCTGTTTGTGGTCAGGGGCTACAACATATTCCCAAGGAAATTAAGTTCAAAATTGATTGCGTGACACTCAAAAACTGGCCCAGAATTCGAATGATTTCCTTCAAGCAAAATATAGCTGTTTTTCCCACTGAAAACCCACCAGGTTTTAACGAAGCCAAAGCAAAAAAAGTGCAAACGTTTATGACTTGCTTCTCCCTGAAAGCTGTGAAAGCAAAATCATTCTTTCACTCCTTTCCGATAGGAAAATATGCTACAACTTCAACCCTGTGAGCAAAGGGGTTCAGAGAGAGATGCTCTGCAAGGGCAGCACGCCCGGGGCAAAGACCTGGTATAGTGGCAGCTCCACAATGACCCTGTTCTGACCAGGAGAGAAAGATGTTCACTTATAAATTACTTTTACTGGGGGGGGAGAAGTGTCTAAAATACATCAGGCCTATTGCTAAATAAGCTGCATCTCTCTCAGACTTTGTGACCAGGAATTTTTGGGGTTTTTTCCTAAGTTAAGTAAATCAACTGGTTATTTAAGGTAAACCTGAAAGAGGAACTTTGGGAAGAAGACCTTCACACAGGAGGAAGCCATGACTGACAGATGCTAGGAGGACCAGAGCAAACCCCATCATCTCCTCCTGATCCCTTGGACACAGAGACATGAAAGTGCTTCCAAAATGTCTATGAGGAGATGACAAACCCATCAACTCATCCAAGACCCTGTCGAGACCAGTGTCATACCAAACAAGATCTTGTGATACTTTGGACACTAAACATTCTTGCTGAAGGGGAGGGAACATATCAGGATCTCATACCTATTAAATATTTCTAAATTCTGCCACTGTGCTGCAAAGCAGCATGGAAAGGGTATTTATTCTGAGAGGGGAAGGCAATGCTGAGCCCAGACCATCCAGACAAACATGGCACGAAGCTTTTACATCTTCATTATTGCACTGCTCTATAGAGACAAGTGTTTTGAAGAAGGTAATAAGCACTTATAATTAAGGCAATTACAAAGTAGTTTATTATAGTTGAGCGCTAATGTAGGGCTGCCTTGTGTCCAAAGAGAACCACAACAGTGATACAGCCTAGCTGGGGGATTTTTAAAACAGCATCAATCTGATGGTTATGGCTCCAGAGGAAAAAAAATAAACCCAGCTAGTGGCAGACACAAGCTGATTTTACAAGCCACCAGAGGCTGTGAGCAGGAGAGCAAACATGGAGATGTTGTGCCATTGATGTGCCCTGGCAGATGGCTCTGAGTGGGAAGACACCCTTCCCATGAGCTGGACTGTGACCATGGGAATGCCAGCGGGGTAAAGTCCCACAGGTGGAGAAGAGAAGACAGAGGTTATCTCCTTGCTGTTTATCAACATCTAAAGGGCCCTGGGGGGCAAGAGGATGGGGCCAGACTCTTGTCAGTGGTGCCCAGAGACAGGACAAGGAGCAACAGGCACGAACTGGAACTCAGCAGGTTCCATCCAAGCAGGAGGAAAAAGTTCTTTGGTGTGAGGGTGTCAGAGCCTGTCCCAGACTGCCTAGAGAGGTTGTGGAGTCTCCTTCTCTGGAGAGATTCCAACCTCCCTGGACACTGCACTGCTGGGCTACCA
Organism: Ceyx cyanopectus; assembly: GCA_013401355.1. Classification (NCBI taxonomy): domain Eukaryota; kingdom Metazoa; phylum Chordata; class Aves; order Coraciiformes; family Alcedinidae; genus Ceyx; species Ceyx cyanopectus. The sequence goes on along the minus strand of VYZU01033349.1, from coordinate 8,647 downwards.
CTCTGGGTGACCCCACCGGAGCAGGGGGTTGGCACCAGATCAGAAGGTATCACAGACCAAAGCAGCAAGAATTTGTTGTTTTTTCCAGTTTTAAACACTCCTTTCCCCTCAACATTTATTTTACAACTCCCTGATCAGGCAGCAAGTTTCTTTCAAGTCTGTTTTACGTGGAAGATGTGTTTGCCTATGATTTTGCTTCTCTGGGCCAACATTGGTGATGTTTTAATGCAGCGGAAGATGTTGTCACTCAAGGAAAGATAAAATTATCACCTTTCATGAAACATCTACAGGTTTAACCAACCCACTCCTCTAACAGGTAAAAACAGCATCTTGGCATGGAGAAAAAACAAAGCATAGACACGAGGCTAAAAAGCACTTCAAGCCTACAATTAACTTCAGCGAGAAGGAAAAGGGTGAATCACTTGTTGGAGAAAACAGTCAGTGGCACCCACCTTTTTCCCACGGGATGGCAGTGAAGAGGAGGAGTGGGAGGAGGAGGAAGAGGAGAGAATCCTGGTCACCCCTGGGGCTTACCTAGGCGGCTCCAGGATACGATGGGCCGGGGGTTGCCGGTTGCGATGCACTCCAGCACAGCCGTCTGGTGAACCGTCAGCGTCAGGTTCTCCGGGCCGACCAGAATCATGGGGTCCTTGTACACGGTGGAGTGGGAGCCTGCAAGGACAGCATCATGCTTAAAAGGCATCTGAGTCTCTCTTGTTTCACGGAAACCCCTGGGGGCTTCATACATCCTCTACAAGCAACTGTGGTTGGTGTAATCCCTGCTGAATTTGAGATGAAGGTGAAACAAAAGAGGTGCTGTGAGTCACGTTAAGGGCAGGGCAGCTCGTGCAGACAGAAAGGAAAATAAATGAAGGGGTTGCTTTGTCTTTCAGCATCTCCAGTCATAAAATAACCCATGGAGCCCATGATGCCTAAATCCTCCTCACTGTGAGCATCCTCTCTTGATGCTGGTGCACTTTTCTCCACAAGCCCTGTGCTGGGACAGAGAGAGTGATGGATGTGCCAGTCTCTGAGTCCTGCTGAGGAAGCTCAAGGAAACTCCTTTGATGACTTCAGCCCACAGGGGTTGTTGCCTTTCACAGCACCCCTGGCCCAGCCCACTCTGGTGTAACTGGGTGCTGGGAGAGGCTGCATCCCACTGCTGGGATACAATCATTGCTTAGGATGGAATTGCTACAGTGCAGCAACCCAGAATGAAACCCAGCATCAAGATGGTTCACAGAGCCATGATAAAATAAAGCTCTGGCACAAGGACTCTGCAAAGCAGACAGGCACAGGATGAGCAAAAGGAACCATATTTCATCAGACACAGAGAGACCACAGGACATAAACATCATCCCATGTCAGATACAGCACAGCTGAACCCACATCTCCTGAGTCCCCTAAAAGTGCCTTATCCCTGGGTCAAAGGTCCCTTCAGCCTTCACTCCCATTTCTTGGGAGTAGGAGAGGAGGGAAAAAACAAGGAATATTCTCAGTTCTCCATCAGTAAACAGCAACACTGATAATCTCTGCCTTCCCCCCGTTTCTGATGAGACCTGGGTTGTACTCCAGCAATGCTGAGGTCAGGCAGCATTTTAAGGAATTTCAACAATCTGACAGCTGCTGCTGGCAAAAATGCTCTGTACACCTGCAGAGGGAAATACTTGGGCTGGTCGTCTGCCCCCGAGCAGGAGAGGGGCACAGGGAGGGCTGGGGAGCTGAGCTCTGCCATGGGCCAGGCTCTGCTGCAGGGACCATCCCATGTTGACTCCTGTACGTGGAGTTTCCCATGTCCAAAAAGCTTGTTAGAGAGAAGTGATCCACCAACAATTATCTGCCAGGGCTTTTCTCCAAGGGAAAAAAAAAAAAAAAATCTTTTTTTCCTGCACTTTTTTGTGTTGCCCTTTCCCGGCAGCTCAGGGCAGTAGCAGGGGGATGTCGCAGCAGTTCAGGGGCAGGCAAAGATCAGAGCAGCTCTTTGTTCATCATCCCTACAGGGGCTAAACAGGGAGCGATAAAGTGACTCCGAGGTTGTGTCTAAATGGGCAAAATCCAAGAAAAATCACCGTGTCAGTGTGACTTAAGAGCTGACTTTCTCACTAAACGCATTTCACTGCAAGCCATAAAATGCAGATTTTTTTTTGATGGGAACCAGAATGCACAATAAATTCATATGACCGGCTGGTTAACCCCAAGAGATCTGGAAAACAATACCTTCCCCCTCAGTACCTAAAAGTGCCTTTAAAACCCGTGTAGATTTATTGTTCTAAATCACAATACTAAATGTTCACGCTTAGAATAATACGATATTATCATCGTATTATATAGTGATTTCAATATTTCAAAACACAGAGAAACTAAATGAATTGTCCAAGGTCACCCAAGAATATCAGAAAAAGGGAGCTGAGATCACAGCAGAATTTATAAAACACTCTGGGTTTTACAATGAAATGGGGAAAAAAAAATCTCAAAACAAAAATCACTCTGATTTACACTCTTGAGTCCTAAATAGGTGTTAAGGCTTTTGGATATGGGCTCAGCTCTGGAAGAGGCACTTCCACTACTGCTCACCCTTTCCTGGAAAGGCCACATACTGGTCCTGTAGCTTTGCTGCTGAGCCCAATGGGCACAGCAGTGCCAGCTGGCAGGGTCAGAAAGGATGGTGACCCAGCAGGGAGGCACTGATCAGATGCCAGCACCATGCACAGGGGCTGCCTCTGCCTGACCACCGAGGAGGAGGTTTCCTTCTCCAACCAGAAAAGCTCTGTGCTGCTGGGTCAGGAAGGAAGGAGAGATGGAACAAGGGACTCCAGTGATGCTGGAGAACAAGGGAGATCTGGGCAATGCGGGGGGGGGGATATGTTTTGAAAGGGAAAAAAGCTCTAATGATGCACGTGGTCCCCCAGGGACTCAGCCAGCAGCAATCGCTTGAGGACAGGGAGGTCCCCTGTGCTGCCAGGAGTGACAGGCACTCCAACAGGGACAGGAGCATCACCAGCCCAGGCTGTTAGATCTTGATCAAAAGGACAGCAGCAGAGAGAGCTGCAGCTCGCACTGAAAAGGTGTCAGTGCAGAGAGGCAGGCAGCCCCTCGGGAGCATCTCCGCTAAGCAGGCACTTGAAAATAATCAATCAGGAGAGCTGGAAGAGACATCCGTGCTGCTTGCTGCCAGCAGCCCCACCACTGCTGCCTGGGAGAGGAGAAAAAGTGCTGGGAGCAGGCTCCTTCATCCTCTCCAGGCAGCTACCCTCCTCTTCCTCTCCAGCCAGGCTGTGGCAGTGCCCTGCAGGCTCCCAGAGACCATCTCCATTCCCTCCCTCCCCAGCCAGGGCTGTTTGGAAACCCTGGTGAGGCAGACCCAGTGCTTCTTTGCAGATGAAGCAATGGCTGAAGTTGCTACCCTGTTAAGAAGAGTGGGAGCACCTCCCACCACGATGAAGAGCAGAAGGCAGCATTCCCTTCACCCCTCTAGATCAGAGGGAGGTGATGGAAAGATTGGCAAGATGACTCCATCATGCCTGAGGAAGTGTGCACAGCAGCACTCATGTTAGGTCAGTATTCACCACTGCAACACACACACTAGAAAAGCAACACCCCCATGCTACCTCTTCAGCACTCAGCAGCCTCTGCCAGGGTGCCACAGCCTGGGGTGAACATGCTGGCATGTACCCACTGTCCTGGTCTAGCAGCTATTTGCACACTCTTGGCAACCACCACAGAACATTAACCTTTTCCACAGAGGTTTATCTCAGTGCAGTGGGTTTTCCATGGGCTCAGAGCACACAAACATCTCTCTCTGCTGACAGTGGTCACTAAAGCACGATCCAAACCCTGACACAACCTAACATTGGGTTTAGAAATCAGCTGATGAGCAATCAGCCCAAGGTCCCTGTTGCCACATTGTGTGTGCTCACAAACAGGCCAAATTCATGCACATCCCAAGTGTGGATGTGGGCTGCTTTCCTTTGCTCTTCCAGCTTCATCACATCCTACCCCTGGCAGCATGAAACCAAACAGCAAATACATTCTTTTATACCCTTTCTGTGGAGAGGGGAGACCAAAAAGCACCATCATTTCTTCAGCTGGAGCTTTCAGAGGTGAAAACCCATTTCAGCCACTGACTTCAAGTGTGGATGGAGAACCAAGTGTGGATGGAGAGCTTGGGGTGCTCAGGGGCTTCTCCTCCTCTTCTTCCACAGAAAGGTTAGCCCTCCGAGGTCTCAACGCAATGCTAACAGCCTACAGAACATACTTCTCCCATTAGATAAATAATTGATCACCTCGTGTGCTGCAATTACTTCCAGAGTGGGCAGGTCTCATAAGGAAATGATGAATCTCCCACATTTCCAAAAGAATTTATTTAATATAAAGCTGCTGTAACTCATTTTCTCACCGTCCTCCTTCTACCCAGAAACTGGCGCTAATTTACAGGCAAAGAGACAGATTTATCTGCTATTTAGTGGAGTGATCTGTCAGGAATTAATAACAATCCAGAACAAGGAAGGTGTTACAGTTGGACAGAAGAACACTTCTCAGTGCTGTTAGCTTGAAGCTCTCTTAAACTGTGCTGGTCCTTAAGAGTAGAGGGAAGAAGACAACAGAAGGAGAGTCAGGACAGTGTTGGCTGGTACTGACCTGACACGGTGAGTCTGGCCTCCCTGCTGAACTTCACGTTAGCAATATTGGTAGCAACACAGTGAAAAATCCCACTGTCTTCTGCCCTCAGTCCCGTGATCTGGAGGACCCCCTTGGGAAGCAGCGTGTACCTGTGGGGAGAGAAAAGCAGAAAAAGAAGCTTGCAAAGCAGAATCACAGAACCCCAGCATGGTAGGAGTTGGAAGGGCTCTGGGGATCATCTGGTGCCACCTCCCTGCTCCAGCAGGGTCACCCAGAGCAGGGCCCAGCAGTGCAGTGTCCAGGTGGGTTTGGAATCTCTCCAGAGAAGGAGACTCCACAACCTCTCTGGGCAGCCTGGGACAGCCTCTGACACTCTCACACCAAAGAACTTTCTCCTTCGACTCAGATGGAACCTGCTTGGTTCCAGTTTATGCCCAATGCCCCTTGTCCTGTTGCTGAGCACCACTGACAAGAGTCTGGCCCCATCCTCTTGATGCCAGGGGCCCTTTATCTCTTGCTCAGCTCTCCTCTCAGGCTGCTCTTCTCCAGCTGAACAGCCCCAGGGCTCTCAGCCTTTCCTGGGCACAGAGATGCTCCAGCCCCTCAGCAACTTTGTAGCCTCTGCTGGACTCTCTTCAGTATCTCCTTGTCTGTCTTGAACCAGAGACCCCAGAACTGGCACAATACTCCAGATGTGGCCTCACTAGGGCAGATTAGAGAGGAAGAAGAACCTCCCTCAAGCAAAGCTACACAATAGATTCCTCCTATTAGACCCGTGGAGCAGCTTTGTCGGGCCATTTACATGTGAGCACAGCAGACATGGGAGGCATCACTCATCAGCTGAAGAATGGTGACCTGAGCACCAGGGGAAGCCTGTGCTCCACATCCCCAGCTCCAGGACTCACCTTAAAACCTCCCATGGGCAGAAAGGCACGTTTAAAAATAAAAGGTAGGTAAACCCCAATAAATGTATGTATATATTTAAAGCAGAGGTGCATCGAAATCACACGTGCACATATTTGTATACATACATGACAGGTTGCTTGGCAACCCTGTGTCTAAATTGGCTGGTAGTGAGTCATTACTCTGTGATGAGTTAATAATCCATTTCCTCCTGGAAGATGAAGAAGATCTTCCCCCCTATCAGCACATGGTTAAGTGCCTGTAACCCACTCCCCGTGCCGGGCTGCGTGGCAGCAATCATTCCTCCACCTCCCCAAGTTGATTGCAATCTCTCCGGGACTTGAAAATGCCCATTGTTTTGGATGAATTATACCACAAGAAGCCTTCGTTTTTGTTAACAATCTGCCCACAGCATTAGAAGATTCAATTCCAAAGCTATTATTCTGCCTTCAAAGCCTCCAAGTGCGAGGCTCGGCATACAAATTTATATACACTCCATAGGCAGAAAATGCACCAAGCGTGATTAATGCAGAAAACCAATTCACTTAGAGAAGGAACCCTCATCGGCCAGGCCCGTTGGTGTCAGAGATTAATCTACTGAGCTGACAATAAAAACCTTCCCTGATAACTCCTACAAAGAGCCAAATCTGCTCAAAAAATAAGTCACTCACTGTTCCTGACCCACGTTCTCCAGGGCTTGGGCAAGCTCCCTGCACCAGTGGAGAATGAGCGGGGTGAATGCAGCTTGGGGTGCTCTGGGTTGGAGCAAAGTCTTGGCTCCTCAGAATTGGAGTTCCTCAAACTTGGGGCTCCTCAGCTTAGAATAGGTCCTGGTCACGCTCAAATCCTATGACCATCTCCACACCAGTGACCCTTGGCTCAACTGGAGAAGGGCAGTAATACAGAGAGGGGCTTCACCTGTCCTGCAACATCTCACTGAGATGCACTCAAGGTGTCAGGCCCAGTTCCACACCCCTTACCTTTGCTGATACCACCTTGGATCAGGTGCCCTGCCCAACCACATCCCCAGTTTAATACTTGTGTGAGTAAGGAGCCTTCAGAGGAGATCAAGTTTAACAAATCAACCCTGTGCTGGGCTAAAATAGGCTCTGATGAAAAACACAAAGAAAAACAAAACCTGACAGTTGCAGTTTTCCACAGCAGGTTGGGCCTCTTGGGTCCTTCTACTGTAAGTTCACCATAACACTGAAAAGGTCAAGCATTGTTCCAGCCTTTCTGTTTTCTCCTGCCTCCAAAGAACCCAACCACGTTCTGCTGCAGAACTGACATTTTTAAGAATAGGGGCTTTCAGAAANGCTGGGGAAGGGGGCAGCTGGGATTTCTCTTTAGGAGGATTGTATGGAAAACAGAGTCCCAGGGCACTGTGGGATGCTCTCTGCAGAGCTTCCCTGCCACCCACACAGAAGGAATTTCACCTGGGAAGGAAAGTTCAGGGTCACAGTGTAATTCAGCACTCACAAGAGTTCAGGACCCACATGGAAGTCATGGATCTGGCTCAGAAAGAGTTGCACAAAATGGAGCCACAGAAGGATGATGGATGTTGCCAAAGCTACCCTGGCTGGGATTGCTGGGTGGGCTTTTCATGCTGGAAAGCCAGCCCAAAGGAGGGTTGATCCTCTTGGGGAAGGCCACAAGCCTGTGCTCCCTTCAAAATCAGCCAGGGGTTTATCTAGCTCTCTGGGAGACACAGCGCTTCTGCACAGTGTTCAGCCAGAAGGAGCCCAGACAACCCACAGCACTAACTGGAAGAGTCTTCAATGGCACAAAGGGTGTCAAAAACCCTCAACCCAAGTTAATTGTGTCCTAACACAACTGTGAAAGCAATAGCAAGCCCAGACACCTTGTTCCACCTGGAGAAAGGCCAGCAGTACGTGGCTTGGACATGTCCTACCTTTCATTGTCCGTGTTGACCGGCATGCGGTTCTTCTGCCAGAGGATGACGGGCTCGGGCAGGCCGTGGATCTGGCACTGGAACCTTGCTACACCCCCTTCCTCCACCACTGCACTCTGGGGGTGGATGTGGAAGTCGGACATCGCTGAAAGACAAAAGGAGAGACAAAAATATTCACATGTGAAGAGAGACGTGCAAATGGGATCATAATGCAAGAGCCGAAGGCTGGTTTGCAGCCTAACCTCCTTCGTGGAGAAGCAAGGCTCTAGTGGCAAGTTCTTGGTATAGAGCATAGATGTGGTGCTGAGGGAATGGTTTAGTGTTGACCTGGCAGTGCTGGGTTAGCAGTTGGATTTGATCATTTGAAAGGTCTCTTCCAACCAAAACAATTCTATGATTCTACACATCTGCCTCTGCACACTGAACTGTTTGACTCAATCAGGACAGAAGACAGTGCTCCATGACCCACATGCTCCACACTGAGGTCTACAGGGGCAGCAAAATACACAGACATTGCACTGGCACTTATCAGAGGTCACTGTCAACACCTTAAAGCAGGCTTTGGTTCCAAGCTCAAGCTGACATCCAAAAAGCAGTGTCTATCCTTCCTATTGCTGCCAACATCTTATCTGCTGTAAAGATCCTCCCGATAGCCTGACTCCTAAACTCATTTTGTTGGATAACTTGACCAAAAGAGCTCCCAGATACTCCAGTAAAACTTACAGCCCTTGATACCCATCTCTGCTGGGCAGGTGCTCCAGCTCATTGCACGCCCTGCCTCCCAGCACCGCAGAAGGAACAGTCACATCCCCTTGCTGTGGAGCAACAGGCTTTCAGCTGGTGGAAAGAGCAGCTGCCAAGAGCTCAGCAGCTCAGCAGACCCAGGTCTTTTGGGGTTGGGACCACCCGACAGCAAGTGACAAACTCCATCATGCCCACGCAGGGTGAACCCGTCCCAGCCCATTTCTGCACAGCCCCAGCTGGAACCATTGTGCAGAATGGTTTGTGCACGCTGTTAGAGCTACATCAATAATACAGTAATTATTACTATTAATTAATTGGAAGGTGCTGCCTGTTGACTCTGTAATAAACATATTCGAAGCTAATAAACATCCCAGCGGTTGTTTAGCTCATGATTCATTTATCACGGGAAGATCACTCGCATTATCCTACCAACTAAACACCAAGAGAGCCCCCAGCTCTGAACCCCCT
>VYZU01033344.1:14166-56590 GCA_013401355.1 Ceyx cyanopectus | reverse complement strand
TGGTTTTGTTGTTGTTGTTTTGGTGTTGGTTTTTTTTTTTTACATTTGAGACCTCTGGCTTAGGGGAAAGGCAAAGGGGAAGACTGGAAGGTAAATAGGTAACTAAATGGGATTTAACATTGTGTGTTGATTTAAATACACTTTAAAAAAAATACGCCTTAATATTGTAAACTGAGATGGGCTTCAAGTTCAGGGGATTGCAGATGTCATTTATTTTCTTTCCAGGTAGTTCTCTTAGACCACATAGTTCCGGCTGTGATTTAAAGCTGACAGGTTAAATGGAACCGTATGCAATTAGCCATTGGGCAATGGAACAGCATGGATTTCAAAGCACACAGCCTTCCCCAGTTTTTGTTAAGAAATGGCTTCCTATGCAGCTCCCTTATGGTTTTAGGGCTACATAAGCCATCAGCCACAGTTCTCCCTGGACCCTGGCTATATAAAGAAGGCATCTCTGCATCATCTGATCATCTGATCATCTGCATCATCTGATCCCAGGTGTTCCTGGCAGGGCTTGGGGCTGGGGAGGACTCAGAGATGGGGATAAGGAAGCTGAGTCTGCTTGTAGAGCTGGATAAGTAGATTCTGTCCTTTCGTGGGCGCTGACCACCTCTCTGGGACAGTGCTTCACCAAAATGTCTTCATTCTCTCTAGTCTAAATCTCTCCTTTTAATTTAAGGTCATCACCCTTGTCTTGTCACAACAGGCCCTGCTGCAAAGTTTGTCCACATCTTTCTAAGGCCCCCTTTAAACAGTGGAAGGCTTCACTTCCACTGGATCATCTGCTCCCTTTTGTGAGATGCTTTAATCTCCTGAAAACTGCCCTCTTTCCTGAAAACGGACTCTGTCCCATGCTTTCCAGTGCACTCCACATACAATATGTAATGTACTTATTGGGTGTATTTGGTATAACTACAGTGCCCTGGACAAACAAACATAGTGTTAATTGTGGCTCATTCTTGAGCTGGCTGGTGGCTTGTGAAGTCCAAAGCTCAGACATTTGCTGTAGACCTTAACAGGACTCATTCTGCCAACTCATAATAAATCTTTATAACAACATCTGCAAAGAGCAGGAAGGGGAAAAAAAAGGCAATCAGCCAATGGAAAGGTGTCTTTATGGCTTTGAGGGTTTGGTGCTTTTTGAAAAGTATTTGATAGTATTTTTGAGATGATTTTAGTGGGAATGTTATGTTTCATAAAGGAAATTATTGTCAACTGTGAATGTTGATAGCCCAAAGAAACTACAAAACTCAATTCAGAAGGCTTCAAAATACCAACTCCTTTAACTCTAGTGACGGGAAGAAACATCTTTTGTACTTCTAACCCAAAAGTCAGAAGCTTCAAACCTTGGTGAAGCATAATTCTGACATCCCCAGAGCTTTGCCCTTCCCCAGGTCGGGTGTTTCTGCACACACCAAGAGGTCACCATGTCCCAGCTTCAGCCCTGTAAGCAGCTCTTTGTGTCTATAGATGGGGAGAAAGGAACAAACAAAAGCTCAGCAATGCCTAAAAAAGAAAATAAAAAAGGAAATATTGTTCTTATTTTTAAGGGAATTCTAGGTTTTCTTCAGGGTCAGGTGATTCTGAGTGTTACATTTCAGTGGCATAAAATAAGGAAATAGTGATTTTTTTTATTTTATTTTTTATTTTTAAGAGACTTTTAGACTTCATTATTCTGTGTTGGGTGACTTCAAGTGTTACATTGCAGTGGCAGAGGTGTGTAGAAAACTGATATAGCTCTGATTATTTTGGTATTTTTCCTGCTTAAAAACTTGATTTGCTTTTAGGACATATATTATCTTTGCAGATGCTCTCCCAGCTATGCTGCTGGTTGGTCAGATTGTTGTTTTTCCAGTGACAGCTCATAGTTAATAGTATCAACATGAATGGAACAAAGACCTCTCCTATGGGGGGGGTGGAACCGAACAAATGGCAAAGGCAAGCACTAGGCAGGCTATTCATCTGATGTTCATAATTCATAAAATATAGATTGTTTGCAAAGTAAATGATTTATCACAGAAAAATAAAGTGTGGTTTCCGACTGGCTCCTTTGCCGAAACCTTGCATTTATTTACCTTTGCAGCATGGCCGTTTGGGGAAAATGCATCTCATGGAATATTAAACACTTTCTGTATTTGAAGAATGATCAGCATTTTGGGGAAATAAGATGAACTAAAATTCTGGAAAACTGCAAATGAGGAGAAAAGCTGCTGAGGGCTTTCTGTATTTTAAATGGGGGAAATTTTGCAAGTGTCAGTAAAATTAATATTTTTATTTTGGTGCTGCTGCCTCATCAGACAGTTTAAAAGATTGAAAAATCTGTGGGATCTCTTCCTCAGGGTCTGCTACTAGAAACTTACACTGAAGTTTATATCAAATTGCCTATTTTTCTGCCCGATGCAGCCAGTGGTTCTGCAGGGTAGTTGGGAATATGGTATGGGAGGATTTACAGCATGCACTATCTGCCAGAATCCAGCTGTGAGGAGCTCTTATTTTAAATGATAGCTGGATGTATTTTATCCCAAGAATTACAGCCATAGAAATACAACGGCATGCAGTATTTCCAGTTCACAATGGAGGAAATAGAGGTTTTTAAAAAGCAGAAGCAGTTGTATTTCAGTGAGGGAGCTGAGTGCTTGCTTCCAGGTGAACAAAAAGCTCTTTTCCAAGGTCTGTTTTTAACAAGACTGCAAAGTATTTAATTACTGAGAATAGTAATTTAATTTTGACAAAGAGCTTTTTTAAATTTTCACAGTGTTACATATTTAATTGACAAGCTGTAAGGAGCTGAGCAGAGTGAAATAAATACTCCTTGTTACCCTCTGCCTGCATATCTGATCCAAAATATCCTCTCTGGGTTGCTTGGATAAGTGACTATGATCAGAGTTTAAGAGATCCATGTCCTTTTTTTTTTAAAAAAAATATATTTTTTATGCTTAAAACATCTGGAAATTGCACTTTTGCTATATCAGGCAGTCACTGTCTTCATGGAGCATGGGTTTCATTGCCTCGCTAAGGCACAAGCAAGGCTGGAATTTCTTCTAGAACCTGGAATTTCTTGGTGGTATCTGGATTAAGCTGTTTTATTCAGTGTATAAATATTGTGTATTTATGTAGCTGCGTTCAGGTTTTTTTCCAGATATTTTTTTTTCATATCCAATTGAATTGTAGGTTGGTCAGGACAATATTTTCCCAAGTATTTCTTGATACTATTTTTCTGAAGTGCCAGGTATTGGGGTCATGTTATTTGAGATGCTTCATTGTGGATGTTAAAATTCTACTGAATGGAATTTTCCTTCTTGTGGGATCGCAAAGACTCCCACCAGCTGTGACCTGGGTGGCAGCTGTTTGTAAAACAGTAGAAAGATGTTTTGATTATGGGTGCTGTGATACCCCAGCCAATCACCCCAGGGGGTGGCTGGCTTCTTGTCCAATTGCCTGGAAGTTAAAAAGGTATAAAAAGAGTTGTAAATTAATAAATAAAGGCTTCTTGGCATCTTGGTGAAGAAAATAATCTCTTCTCACTCTTTCTCCTCCTCCGGCAACTAGCAGATAAGCAACATTTCTCCTTTCACTTGAATTCTAAATTAATTTTAATTAATTAAAAAAAATGGGAAGCTTGGACAAGATGAGACTCTTCTGTTTGAAGTTAATCTGAAATCTTTTTGGGCTTTCTCTGTACTGGGACTGGTGTATCTTCAGTAAGTGAAGGAGTACAGGCTTTCCAAGGTCCAGTGCTGCTGTTAGAAGCTGGGGCACCTCTGAAATTTAGTTATGGGTTTACAGATGAAGCTGAAGGTCATAGCTTCCCTGTGTATATACCTCCTAAATACTAGCACACCCATCAGCCCAGGGATCCCTTGTGTTCTCTATGTTATTCCCCAAGATATAGCCCAAAGGATAAATGTCATAATATATTTAGCATTTCCAGTTTATTCCCAGCTGTACATCCCTGTAACTTCGTGCTTCTAAGAGTGATAAAGGCAGAGGATACTTTTTTTCACTTTAAGATCTGTTATATGCTGAGAAAGAAAAGGGACTCACAACACACTTTAGGATTACTGTTGATATATTCTGATTATCATCTTAAATCTGGCTTTTAATGGTTTAAAAATCTGCAGGAGCAGGAAGGGGAAAGATTGGAATGAAAATGAAGTCACCAAAAATGCAGCTTCTCTTAAACTGTGGTAAGGATGGTTGTGTTCCCAGGGCATCACTTGTGCAGTTTCCTCAGTTGAACATGATTTATTATTTTTTTTTTACCATGTCCCCTGTGTGCCTTGGTCTGTTAATAAATAAAGTCTGATCTTTGTGGACTAGAGCTTCACTTATAGCCACTGGGAGCCATTTAGGAGGCTGTCTGGTGCATCTTCTCAAGACTGCCACAGCCCTGGGCATTGTGTGAAGGTGCTCCTGAGTTATCATGGCTTTTGCCCTGTGCATAAAAATAAAGTGGCTGCGATTTTTGTTTATTTTAAAACTCCAAGCTGTAAATGCAATTGTTTGCTGGATCTGGGTGAGATCTGAACTGAAGCTGGCTTTTGTAAGAGCAGGTTGAAGCAAATCATTGTGCCAGAACATCCAGCATCAAGTATGTTGTATGTCATTGTCCTATCCGTGTGTGTGTGTGTGTGTATGTGTATGATTGTTGTCTGTCCCCCCCACCCCAAGCTCTTGGATATGGTCTGTTATTTATGAACATCACTACAGAGATCTTCCTACAGAAATTGATCTGGCATCACAGAATTGTTCTGGTTGGAAGAGACCGTCAAGATCTTTGCGTCCGACCATTAACCCAGAACTGTTAAGTCCACTACTAAACAATGTCCCTAAGTGCTAGAGTCGTATGTTTGGTCTTAGAGAGCTTCTTGTGTGCTTTGTTTGAAGGGATTCCCTGGGTGCATTTAGCTATGAGTTTTGTTCACCCTGAGTTAATTTAACTGATTTTAAAAAATTAAACATGTATTTGCCATCTTACATTGATGAGCTTTCAATCTGGAGGGTTTCAAGTGCATGTTTCAACCACCCTTCTATCATTTGCCAGACAGAAGCATGAGAAGCATTTTTCAGTCAAACTACACCTGGAGAAAGACACTGATCAGCATCCATTAACACATGTAGAGCTGAGGAGAAGATATGTTTATGTGTATGCGTGTGGCTATTTCATGTGTCCATGGAGATCATGTCATCAAATGTCTAAATCTCATCTCCTTTGGATAAAGGAAAGGGGAGAGTGGAGATTTTCTTGACTGCATCCTTGGCTCCATTTTCCTGTCTGAAATTCCCTCGGGAGCTCTAGCAAGTGAGGAGGGAGCTGTGCTTGATGCAATCTAGAAGGCTGCACTAATTAAGATCTCTCTGGGCATATGGATCCCATTTGGAAGCAGTGGTGACAATATCCAGGTCAGGCCATGTATGCCGGGGTGTCTGTCTGTCCATCTGTTTTCACATGACTAGCGAATGATGGAACCCTCCAGACCCAAAGGATCGTAAATCTCTGCGACGAGCGCAGCCGCTTTTCCCATCCATCATAAAACAATGAATTAAATTCATGCCTGTCAAAATACCGCTCTGCGAGCTCTCCTTCTCCTGCGGCCGGAGGAATACAAAGCCCCATCTCATTGCCATAATTTATGGCCTCCTGGGGAGATTTGGGTGATTAGGGCTTGGCCCACCAACACGCAGAAAAACAGTAGGAACTCCAATAACTCCAAATGGAAATCTTGGGTCAAATTTATCAAACAAATCAGAGAGAAATCTATTTCTGTTTGGAGAAGGGGGAGATATATTACATGTTTAGTAGACGAGTACAGCTCTGGAACATTTGGCTCTTCGGTATTTGTGAGTTTTGGAATTTCTAGCTTAAATAGTATCACCAGAGGACATGTGATGCATTAGACATGAGCACGTTTTTAGCCAAATAAAATATACAACTGTGAGCAAAGAGGTTTTTCAATGTTAACAACAACATATTTGTGCAAATGATGTAACTGAAAATTTTCTAGGTAGGATTTAAAGCAGAGTTTTTTTAGTACTGGAAAAATATGTAGAAGGGGGAAGAAAGATAAAATATGTCAAGCGGATGACAACAAAACCAGAGCTGGAGGGAGGAGAAGGTGATAAGGTGATGTTGTACCACTTACAGAGATTTATTCTGCTTGTTAATATTTGATATTTGGGCAGACTTTAAAAATTATTTTTTTTTTCCCTGAATGAGACCATTAATACAAACCATGCACCGTTCTGTTTCCTACCAAAAATACAGTTCACTGTTAGAGATGTGCTGAAAACCAAACAGGTAAGTGTAGGTGGGTGATGAAAGATGTGAGCGCTCACTCTGAGGTCTCTTGGCACCAATCTTGGTGCTCCTTTGGGACTCCCTGGGGATGTTTTTGGTGTGGTGAAGCCCTCAGACGGGCAGGGCAGAGATGCTCCTGGATGATATACTGGTGCAATAGGTGCAGTAGGTTCATCTGCATTGTATATTTGCTTGAAGAAATTCTTTAACCTGTGAGGAGATGCATGAAAACCAAGTGAGGTTTTATTGAGGACTTGGCATTTGAACTGGATTAAAAAAAAAAAAAAAGGTAAAAGGGTTCTGGGAAGGTGTATTTGTTAGAGATTTATTGCTCTCTATTGCAACTTACCTGGACTGGTCACTATGATTCATAGTTTGTTAAAAACACCTCCCTGAGATTTCTCTTTTTTTGACAGCCTTTAGAAAGGCTCTGCTGCTTCTGAGAGACCCAGTATCCCAACCAGTGGGTTTTCTGGAACAGCCTCTCCCAGTAATGGGAGAGAGGCTTTGTCCAGCATCCATGTATTGCAGGCACATTGAAATAACACTTAAGTATAAAGGAAAAGAAAAAAAATCCATCTCTCTCTCCTAATTGTGCTCCGTTAGCTTCTGCAAGAGAAGTAACCTGTAATCTAAAGGCAGCGGTTTATAGGTTCGCACTTTGTAAAATAAGTTGCTGTTAGTTTTATTGGAGCCTTGGGTTTTTTTCTGTTTAATGGAAGAAAAGGTAGTTCCTTATGTGCCAGCCTCTGTTACCTGTCCAAGATCCGCTGCAGCCTCTTCAGCTGTTCACAAGGGTCTGTTAAACAGGACCACATGTTTGGAGGGGGGAAAGAACCCTGCTTTTTCCATTTCTGCAACACTGCTGTTTTGCAAAGACAGCAGTTGCATGAGCTCCTGTGCTCAAGCTTCAGCAAAACCACAGACGGAGAGCTGGGCAGGGCCCTGGGACTTCAAGAATGGCAGGAAAAAAGCCACACAAATCTTACAATTGATGGGGAGCATGGGGTAAGGCTCTAAGGATGTACTTCTACTGAGCTCAGACCTTCGGGATATAGAGGCTGCTTGCTTATGTTCTGTTTATGCGAGGCAGAAAATGTATTTTTTCACTTCAGAAATAACGTTTGAATATTATAGTTATTCTTGTCCTAAACTGGGAAAAAAAAAATTGATTTTGATGCAGCTCGTATACTCGGAAGATTTGGGGAGTAATGGTTCTGGGTCACTTAAATAGATTAGTTTAATATGATAATTTTAAAATTATTTAGTTTAGAAGTCATCAGTTTAAAATATCTCCCTTTGCTCACCCCACCTTATATTTAAATAGGAAAACCCCTGGATCTTTTTGGGAAGTAATGGAAAAAATAGGTTTTTTCCCCAAAAATAAGAATATTGAAACTAGCCCTTTAACCCTGAAATATGTGTGTTTCAAACAATTGCAGATTCCTTTTGAAATCGGCTTGTTTGATCTTCCTCATTCAAAGTGTAAGAAAAAAATATGAGGAAGACAATGAAAAAAACTCACACTCGAGAGATGTAGGTAACCCAGGAAAAGCAGCATCAGCTCTTGGATGAGGTGCCTTCTGGGTGAGTCTGGCTGCCAGTCCATAAAACTTGCCTCCTATTTCATACTGAAATATGAAATGAAGAAGAAGAGAGATGAGGTTGAGAGTATTCTAAGCAAGTGCCACTACCTCAGAACAATACAAATAATTTCTAAGTCAAAAGGAATTACTTTTGCCAGTGAGAAAAGGGAGGGCCTGATGGAGAATTACGGTCCTGATGGAACAGTGGGTATTAATATAGAAAATAATTGAATGCCATCAGGAAAGCAAAATACAGGTGGAATTCCTGCTTTGTCTCCTTTGTTTGCCCCCAAGCCAACTTATCTTGCAGGGTTGCAGCAGAGCACAAGAGCACTGGGTGGCAGCGAACCTGTGGATTCCGTTAGACAAGGAAGTGTTTATTTACGACAGGCAGCTCTGAAAACGAAGGCCAGGGTCCCATGCCTGGCAGTAATTTCAGGATTTCGGAAATTGTTTAAGTGTATGGTAGCCACGTGGAATCAAAACAGTCACAAAGCATTTCCAGCCACCTGGAGCAGCTGCCTGCACTGACACCATAAGCCAAGGTGTCCTGCCTTGCACAGGGATGTGTGGAGAGAGAGCAGTGCTGGGTGCAGTCCCCAGGGCTTCAAGGGTTGGATGAAATTGAATTCATTTGATCAAGCTCTAAACTTGGCTTCCTTTGAGTATCTCCCCATATTTCCTCTGGCCCACCACCACTAAAGTTCATGATGGTGCATTCTGGGCACTGTGCAAAACGCAGCTTATTCCCTACTTCCAAAGAGGAGTTTGGTGTAAATACCTCTTAATTCTACCCCAACCGCCCCTGTGAGGGAACCCAAAAGTCATCTTTAAATAGGTGCAGGTTTCTTTGTGACCTTTAATATTTTAAGGATTTGGTGAAGGAATCACACCAGGAAAAAGTGGTTAACAGCCTTTGAAGATGCAGAGGGGCAGGTTTTTTCTATGCACATTTGCATAGATCTAGTCACAGATGTACCTTTCAGTGCAGGGAGAGTTGGACTTTATGAGCTTTAAAGGTCCCTTCCAACCCAAACCAGTCTATGATTCTATGATCTGTAACAGGTGGTGCTTGGCAGCTCTCCCTGGTTTATCTCAGCTCTGTGCCTCATCTCCCAGTGAATGAGAGGTGTAAAATGTGATTTGATAAGCTTCATCCTGGATGGCACCTTGTGGTATTTTTATTTCTGTGTATGTTGTGCAAAATAGGCAAATATTTGCTGCATTCTTGGGTATCTGGAGCTCCCAGGTCATCTTGGGAGTTCTTCACCAAACAAGAGGAGCATTGGGGAACCTCTTATCCAACATTTATTTTTGTTCTTGTTGTTTTGTTTTGGTTGGGTTTTTTTTGGGTTGGTTTTTTTTGTTTTTGGTTGGGTTTTTTTGTGTGTTCTGGTAATGATGTGATTTGAGTATTGATCCTGTTAATGCAACACTTTCTAATTGTCCCATAGGCTAAGGAAGCCGTGGGTGTAAGTGGGTTTCTGAGCCTGCCTTCCATTGAGTTTTTATCTGGGAGAAAGAAAGAGCTTTGCAAGGCTTCTCTTCAAGGTTTTTCTGTAAATTCAGACACAGATATTTTAGGTCTCCCTTGCCAAGGGATGCAGTGCATGTCCTGGATATTCCCTGCCCATACAGATGATGCTTTAACCTATTGAGGCTGCTTTACTAGTCAGGGCTAAGATCTCTGAAGTCAAGAGAGATAAAAACAAGGGAGTGGGGCTCCCAGAGTTCACCCCGACAGTTATTTTGAAAAAGAACTCTTTCTATTTACCTTTCTTAACGTTAAACCACAGCAGAAAACACTTGTAACTCACTGTAAGATGCTGACACTGTTCAGCCTCAAACATTCAGCTCAGGCGTACAAACGAGCTCCAGGTTTTATGTGCAGTTCATTCTTCATATTGCCTTTCTTGGCTTGTTTATGTTAGCTTAGCCTCCATCAAAATGATGTCTTAATTAAATATGAAAAATGGACATTTGAGTCTATTTTAAGTGATGATTTCATTCTGCCATGGGTATAAATTTAAGTTATGCACAACAGACATACACTCTGTGCAGATCATTCCTGGATTATATATATTATTTAAACTATGTCCATTTTTTCTCTCCATATTTTTCAACTATTTGTTTTACAAAAAACCCAACAACCAAAAAAACTAAAACCCAACAAAACTCAAGTCAGCCACCACACTTTGAGCTTACATAGAAATGAAAATACTATAAGATTTCTAGTCCTGTGTCTGAACAGTGGCTCTGTAATGTGTAGTGTAAATCAGTATTTCTTTTGGAGAGTAAATCCTGGGAGTAATGGAACCTGTTCAAGGTGTCTCTGCTTGCGAACCTTAAGTTGTCTCCTGTGCAGAGTGTCTGCACCAGGATGTCTAGTCTCATAGGTGATGGGAAGCCCTAGAATATTGTTTTCAGCTACTTATTGGTCACTGTCACAGGCCCCCAAAGGTCAGTTCTGGTATTGGGATTTCTTTTTTATTCTGAGATGAATGGACTTTGATGGGTGGCTTGTGGGAGGAGGTGCAGCATTGCATTCAGTCCCATAGTGAGGGTTCCCATTAGCCCTGGGTTTTGTTTAAAGGTTGCGCTTTACCATTGACAGGAATTGTGCATTTATGAGAAAATAAATGACCTAGATACAAAGTACCTCCTCTTTCCCCAAGTCCTGTTTGTGGGCATTCTAGACTTTACATTGCTAGCAACTGTGTCTGCTGTGCCTCTCAAGTGATCCCTCCTCCAGCAAATAGAGAACAGAGGCCTTTAAAATGTGGAAAATTAAGAAAATGCAGAACACATCATTAAATCATATACTCAGGAAGCTGTGGCAATCTTTCCTTCCACCCACAGAAGGTCCACTCTAACTGAAATCTATATTTTAATGATTTCCAGTTTGGATGCCCCCAATGTGCAATAGAGAACCTCCACTCTTTGCTGTGGAATAAAAGAGAAAATTGGGTGGTAAAAAGAAGAATGCTGCAGCTAATGCAGAACAGTTGCATGTTTATATTCCACATTGCCCCAAGCAAAACTCTTCCTTTTATTTCAGAGCAAAAGCAATTGCTTTCCTCCCCGGGTACAGCGGCTGCGCTCACGTCGTCTTTCCTCGTCAACTCTGACAGGTTTACCCAGAGCAGCTTTCAGAAGCAGCTGCTCTCCCAATATCCACCACCCTTGTAACTCTTTTTTTATTCTGGGTTGCAGCACATAAAGTTCCTCCAGCCTTTCCAAGGTGCCGGGCGGGTGGGAAGAGGTTGCTGCTGACAGATTTTGCTTTCCATAAGATTTCCAGTTGTAGAGGACTGGAATAACTCCAAGCGCAGCGTTGCTGAGATCTCCCTTCACTGGCCGTCCATCCTGGCAGGCAGCATCCCTTAAACCCCACCAGCCACTCCTGGGGAAAAGCTGCTGCCTTATTTCAGTAACATATCACTACTTCCTATACTGGGAGTGCAGGTTGAGATGTGGAGACTACTACAATGTATTTACTCACTGGGTGCCATAAGCTTCTTTCTGTCAATATAAATAAATATAATTTTTATATTTATTTTTTTATTTTGCGTATTTATTTATTTATTTACTTACTTACTTACTTACTTATTTATTTTGGTAGCTTTAAAACTCCTTGGACAGTGCTGGGGTCAAGAGCCCCTCACAGTCACACTGGTGCATGGTTTCCTTTCCTGTGGCTGCTCACAGATGAATCCTCTTAACTGAAAGCACAGCAACTAGAAAATAAGGGTGAACAGAGCCAAAAATTACCCAATGACACAATATTTAGAAGCAGATTAAAAAATAGCTCTAGGAACTTATTTTGGCCTAAATGTCATCTGCTTCACCAAGTTTTTTGTGTAGCCATTGTTTTCTCGTGTTGTTCCTGCTGGTAGATGTAAGAATTTATCTGCTCTGTCTCAAATACATTATCTGGCTGGTTAGCAGCACCTGCAGCCTTCAATGTGTCCATTTCTGCCACAAAATTTCACCAGAGTTACGTGTTGATTTATTGGCCAAATCTTGTTCTTTCCCTTGTAAAAGAAGCTCCCCACCTCCTTCCACACCCGGCATGTGGCACAGTACTTGCTCAATAGCTGAGAGGCAGAGGATAAATCCAGCCTTTATCTCAGGCTCGTCGGTAGGGGGATCACATGGTTTGCTTAGATGCAAGCCATATCCCCTTGCTTGACAATCCACTGTCCCACATGGCTTTAAACACTCCTCAACAGGAGCTGTTGAAATGTAGAGCACTGAGGTGCTGAATCAGCCCACCTAAACAAGCCTAGGTTAGAGTAGAGCAAAACTGTCTGTTTTAGATGAGGGTTTTCAAGAGCTTCCATGAAGCAGGGAGTTAACTCCAGCTAGTGCTGTGGCTGGAGCCGGCACACAGGGTGATGGGGGAAAACAGGAATGCCTGTGAGGTGTCAACTTTGGCTGGGATCCTACTGTCCTGCCATTCCCCCTGTTCAAAACTTCAGGATGCTGTTATTATTCTGGATCAATATGAAGACAGATGATTGTCCTGCAGGGTACCTCATTCTGGTGTATGACATTGGGAACAGCAGGCAGCAAACTGGGTCCCAGCTCCTGCCTTTTCCACCAGGAAATCTGACTCAATACATAAGGCATCCTCCAGGGTGGTGGGCTACAACTACATTCCCTTTTTCCCTAATAATCTTGGAGCATGCAGGCTTTTAAGTGGGCTGTTGTACACTGGACTCTGCAGGAAGCAGAGAAGATGGAAGCCTCTGAATCTCCACTTGGGATTTTTCAGGGCTTGGTGACATGATAAAAATACTAGAGGCAAGCTGCTCCTGAACCCAGAAGATGGTAAGAAATAAACCTTCTAGAAATTGTGTAATTTATACTTTGTCCCCGAGGATTTGTATATCTCAAAGGCATGCAAAGTGGGTTATAACCTGCCTCCTGAGCTCAATGGCAGGGCAAAGGGCTCTGGGATCATCACTGCTCTGGAATCCTTCCAGCACACAGCTTGTATGTCATGGGCACCAGGGGACATGAGGCAAGCAACTTCTGGAGTTTTTACCTCCCTGCATGTTACTCCCCAAAGTCCTGTCACCATTTGCAACTCTGCTGGCTCTCCAAGTCATTAAAGCTCTTTAATGGCATTAAGCCTGAACTGGAAAGATGTAACCCAGTCCAAGAGTTGAAACCAGGGTGGAAAGCTGCCACTGAAAGCTCAGCTGCAGGATATGAGTGCCAAATGGTAGAGCAGGTTTTCACTGGCTACCAGGAGAGCAGCTCTCTGCATTGATGAATATCTGCTCCAGAACACTGTCAGGAAGGCATGTGTCAAGATATTTACTGGTACTGGAGAGCAGGTGTTGCTTAGAGGAAAGGTGCAACTCCAGAGCCAAGAGCAACAAAGGAGGCAGTAGACACCCATGTGTCAGTAGCAGACATGGCAGTGTTCAGTGCAGCCCACCAGCACCACCTCTTCCTCCTGTGCTTTGCTGGGTCCCGACACAGGCGCAGAATGTGCTGCCAAAGAGCTGTTGTAACAAAAGACGCGTGTAGGGCAATAACGCATTTTCACATTCCTTCCAACGTATTTTCTTGTGCTGTAGTGATGAAGCACTGAATGATGTGACACAGTGTGCCTTTCAAAGGCTCACCTTCCTACTTGGTGATGCAGGTGTAGGCACCACAGCACTGAAGGGGTTTAAGCAGCTTCTACCAGAGAGAGCCAGGAAGTGAGAGCTGCCCCGTGATGGCTGAGTCCCTGCATGGTGCACCATCCACAAAACCCCACCATGAGGCAGACACAAGCATTTATTGCAGAGACACGTAAACCATGTCTGCAGTGGTGTTAGCACTAATAGTGATATTCTGGGGGAAAAACCAGTGCAAGCTGTTTCACTAACACTGCAAAATGTTCTTGGGAATTCTGCAATCTAAACCTTTTGCCCCTTTGGCAAGCACCTTGACAAAATTGGGTGTATTTTTTTTTGGTTTAAGGTCCTGGATTTGGGTTGTGTTATGACACACAAGTGGTGTTTTTAACCATGGAGAGCCTCCAGGCTTTGTGGCTGCAGAGGAAATCTTGAAAAGACCCTGAGTCAAAAATGGGAAGGAAAAATGAAAAGGGCCTTGGATTTATTATTTTTATTATTATTATTTGTCTGGTTTCTGAGCTTGTCTTCTATTTACTTTGGATTTAGCTCATGATTTTTTGAACTCCTGGGGTGGACAGTGCTAGAGCTGGGCTCCAGCAGAAGTGCCTGACTGCTGCCTTTCTGCTCCAGCAGCTTTTACAGTCTGTAAGTAAGACAAAACAAACACATTTGTATTATTTCTGTTTTGCCAGAGGCTTATGCAAAGCAGTGAGCTTGTTTCCTGAGGGCTTTCTTTCCTGATTGTAGCCCCCGACTCCTGTCCCCATTAAATGCAAGACTCCTCAACCCATTGTGATTATATCCCTCTATAAGCTTTCAACCTTTTCCCTGAAAGATGCTGAATGGAATAATGTAAATCTCCCCGATCTGAGAAGCAAACCAACAACGCTGAAAACCCCCAAAACAAGCCAACCAAGGCATCCTGAGATGTTGCTGTGGGATGGAGGTTCTGTAGCCTGAAGCTCTTGCTGGGGGCACCTGAGCACCCAGTGGCCATGAGGTGGCCAGCTTTACATAGCCTGGGCATGGTCCCATGGCATGAGTCAGTAGCTGAATCTCATAGCTTTATTTAGGTTGGAAAACACCTTTAAAACTGAGTCCATGGCACTGTTCCTCTCTGAGTGAGGACCTGGCTTGCTCCTCTGCCCATCTACATATCTAGAGATGAACCTAAATTTTCCTACACTTAAACATGGTTCATCTGGACACAAGCCCAAAAATACATAATATTACAACATCTGCCAGTAACATGGGGGAGAAAGAAGCAAATCAACTACTTTCCTCTGGTATTTTTGTTATGAATCATGTTCATTACAGAGCTGCTCACTGGAAAACTTCAGACTTTTTTTTTTTCCCCCTCTGGCCACTTGGTAGGTTTGGCAAACATCAGTGTCTTTTGGGAGGGTTGAAGGGTCGGCTTGAATACTGGTTGGTGTCTCTAGAGCTGTAGGAGATAGCACATGGAGAAATGCAGCAAGGGTTCAACTCAGAACTGGTGAAACTATTAAAATACCAGTTTGCTACCAAAATTAATTTTGGAAGGATACCTCCCAGAAAGCTGGGAAGTGGCTATATTGACTTTCCAGAGGCTGCATAATGGCACCTAGAAATGTAGGGGCTTGACTGGGTTTGAAGACACATTTCTTTTGCAGTTACAGGTCTTGGGTGGCTGGTGTTTTTGCAAGAACAACAAATCACATGCTCAAGGTGCTCTACAGAATTATTGAATGGTGGATGCATTTGTTTTGGTGCCCTGACTTATATGTTGAGCATGAGATACAGGAGGCATAGTGGTGTGAAAACTGGTTTGCAGACAGATGCCTGCATTTTAGATCTAGTGAAATACAGTGGTGTTCAGAGCATTATTTGGTTTGGCAACTTCTAGATCCATGTAATCTCCTGGATCCACTTAAGAAACCATTTTAGCTGGCTTTCTGAACCAGCAAGGGGCTGGCCCAGGTGAAAGGACCCTCTCCCCTTCACATGGCGGCTGCTTTTGGAGTAGCAAATCCTATATCCAGTTCCATTTATTATTTCCCTTGTGTGTAAGTATGGCAGTCTGTGTTTAAATGGAGGTAAAGGACCCCAAGTGAAGGCTGAATCAGAAGTTAATTGATTTTTCACTTAAATTGTCCAAGAAAAAACTGGAGCTAGAGCAGCAGCATACCAGAAGGTCTTTCTACTACTACCAGACCTAGATGTATGCTTGGCCCAGAAAAAGACCAGTGTCCAGCTCTTGGATGCATTGAGCTTATCAAGACATTGTGGTTGATGGTGACACATCTGGGATCTGTTATTGCAGATGCTAAAAAATCAATTATTGGGTGTTTTCACAGCCTTGGTGCTGGGATTTTTTCTGTGGACTTTGCACTAATCATTTTTTATTGTCACAGTGAGGAAGGAGGAGAAAGAAAAATTACTCCTTTACTACTGGTAGTGGGGATTTCTTAAAATATTAAACTGATGCAAAAATGCCAAGCATCACAGCAGTAAAAATGCAAGGCGCTAATAAAATGGAGTTAATGTTTCACAGTGTGGACATTTCTCAGGGTTTCCTGCTGATTTCAAATGACTTTGCTTTGGCTTGTAGATTCAGCTTTAAAGCAACATTTGGCAACTGCATCATGACAGAGGTAATGATCTATAACCAAAAAATGATCTATAAAAAGAATCGTGATAGTGACTATGGTGGTTATTTTATCAATGCGAGGAGCTTTGCCAAAAAGCCTGAAGCCCACAGTAGAAGCCCCTGATTCCAGGATGGTTTTGGTTGATTGTATGTGTTATGATTAGCCCCAGTGAAATTCACAGGCACTGACTGGCACAGGAGTGTGTCCACTTGCCAGGAGTAGAGGGGAGCTGGCAAAAGACGAAGAAATACAGAAAAAGTTATAAATTTGTTGATTTTAAGCATTTGGGTACAGTTAACTGGCCTCTATCTTGGCATTAAGTGTGGGCTTCTCTTTAATGTCATGAACTGTATTCTTATGAGGTAAATAGTAACCTTCAACATCTATTTTTGCTTCCATTATGAGATCTTTACCCATTATTTAATTTGCAACAGGTTGCAACTTGGCAGTCCAGAGGGTTTTCTTCTAATTTCTTTTAAGAGTAATCCAACAAAAATACCAATAAAAATTAAGCATGTTTCTGGGACTTCCCATTTCTAATGTTTCTTTTAAGGATATGAAAATAAAACAAGAAACAACAGCAAAATAGCCTTGTGTCTCTTTTTCACAAAGGAACCAGATAATTTAATAAATTCAATCCTCCCTTCAGAAGGGTTATAATTCTGTATTAATTTTAAACAGGCTCTTTATGCCACAACTAATTTTAATAGCAACATGGTGTGAGTTGTGCCAGCACCTCTTTTTACCATCCCACACCGCCAGGTGAGGGAAAGGGGAATTTTGGGGAAGCCAGGGTGAAGGAGTGGCCTGAAATATTATCAAGGGGCAAAGATAGACTATCAGCAGGAAGGGGCTGATCAGAGCAGTAAGGCTGAAAGTTGTGTCTCCACCTGTGCTAAGAGTTCAGGACTTGAGGAGGAGCAATGAGGAAAAACAGAGTTTGCAGCTGATGTGAAATACCGATTTTCAGTGTTTGTGTTATTTTGTTAAGGCTTTTTTTTGAGACAATCTGTCAAACCATCACACCCATTTACCAAATGGAAAATCTCTAGCTCCATAAAAGCAGAATTGATTTCAGAAATGCTGAAACATCTTCCTTCAGCATTTCTGATTGTTGTAGAATACTCTGATGTTTTTTCCTGCAGGAGGGGTTTTGTCTTAGATTTTTCCCTGATGGAGGTGGGTGGAATTTCCCATCCAATTCCATAGGAAAAAAAAAAAAAATCAACTTTGGAAAAAAACAAGACTGGCTCCAGGAACAGCATCTAGTTGGAGCCCACCTGCTGAGGAGGTCCTAGAGAAGCAGTTCTTTCCAGGAGGTCCCCAAGCCCCATGGAGACACCTAGGCACAAGAGTAAGCTGTGGTAGATACCTGCTGTCTTCCAAGCATCCTTATTGCGTATCAGGACACGCTTCCTTTAAGTTTTTGTTTAGCTTTCTTTACTAAGGTGAAATTGCAGCCTGCTCTTCTTGAAAGGGGGAAAAATATAGGTGCTTTTTTTCTGCTTTTTTTTTCTCTTAAAAGAAAGCACTCAGCAAAGACCTTCTGGTAATAAGTTGGCTTGTGTTTGGTGGTGTGTTTTTTGTGTTTGTTGGGGTTTGCTGGTTTGTTGGTTTTGTCTTTGGTGTTTTTTGGGGTTTTTTTTCCCAATTAGATTGTATTTTCATTTTGTTGCATGATCAAATAGTTTAGGAATCTCAATCAGCCTGTTTCACAGCTCTTTCTGCCTCCTTCAGCTGCCCTGGCTTGTTAATGAATCTGGAGGAAACTGCTGGAAACTGAGCTTTGTACATTCCTGCTCTAGACCAGTTATGATTTTGCTTTATTTGCCACCAATGGAAGAAACAGAAATATCATTTCATGATCAGACTGTAGTTTTAAAGCATACCAGGGAGTTGAGGTGTTTGGCTTTCCCATGCAATGCCAAGTCCCATTCCTTTCCATTACTTGTTCAGATGAATAGCTCAGGATGCTCTAAAGAAGCTAGGATTAAAATGTGGTGCAACTATCTTTGTAAAAGAACAGCCACAGTGGGTGTTGTGAGGGTCACATCCAAGCTTTCAGCTGTATCAGTCCCATGGAGACAGCATCTGATGCATGGAGAGGTTGTGCTGATTCATTTCACTACATGAAATAATAATACAGAGCCTCTTCTGTGAAATCTATGGACAATTATCAGAACTAGGAAAATGTTTCTCTGCTGAGACTGCAAGACAACTTTGTTCATCTGGAAAGTAAGGTGAGTTGGAGAGCTGAAGGGTATTGGTTGGGAGGAAGCATTTCTCATCCTTTTCATGGTGGCTTTTCTGCTGCTTCTGGAGAACTAGTCCACCTGCCATGAGAGGGTTTGCACTGGGAGAGGTTTGTGAAGGAGGAAGCAGATGCTTTGGGAAGCACACATGCTTCCAGATAAAAGCATCAAGTTCAGGCTTCTATCACTGCATAAAAGACCAAGTATCTTGGTGGAAATCAGGTAAAGTCCATCATCAGG
Organism: Ceyx cyanopectus; assembly: GCA_013401355.1. Classification (NCBI taxonomy): domain Eukaryota; kingdom Metazoa; phylum Chordata; class Aves; order Coraciiformes; family Alcedinidae; genus Ceyx; species Ceyx cyanopectus. The sequence continues at coordinate 37,945 of VYZU01033344.1, read as the reverse complement.
GCTAGATTTCCACCAGCTGAGAAACTCAATTCACTCCCCTCCATCCCAAAGTCAATCTCTTGTGTTCTTCTGTTAGCACTGCTATAGCTGCAAGAATCCTAAGTATTTGAGGGTTGTGAAGCAAACCTGCTAACCTTGAGAGCTGATGTCACCTCCTGGGTGTTCAAAACACACATTACACCTCCAGTCACATTCTGCTGTTCCTTTATCCCTTCTGGCATCTCAAATACCTACTTTCTTTTGCACCTGGGAGGTAAGAAAGCCTCTGGCTACACTGAGGGGTGATGAAAAAGTGGAGGAATAGCATGTTCACAAGCTGTGCATGGCAGGTGGTACCATGGGATGTGGACATCAAGCACGAACCAGCCTTTCCCCAGTGTTGATCATGTTTCCATGTTGTTTTCTGTGCTGGACAAGCACTATGGCTCTTTTTGTACTTATGGGTTTGTGAAGCACTCAGAGCTTCTAGATGTAAAATTTGTGTCACAAATTTGAGCACAATATCACCGTTTTCATGTGTGCATTTATGTTATGGTCAAACTTCATCTATAAGCTATTCAGAGGTAAATCTTTTTTTCACCCTGCAAAATGTTTGTGTGTTTTTAGATTAAATCTTGGCTCTGCGCTGCTTGGAGACACAGGAAAATTCTGTTCAGATATGATGCTGTTGCTCTGGAGACAGCTGTCTTAAGGACAAAATTTGGTTACTCTCTGTAGGTAGAGTAGGTATGAGTCATTATCCCATGTCTTGAAACTGACCAGCCAGGGTTCCCCCATAGCCCATGGAATGAGATGAAAAATGCAGTCTCAGTTTCAAGAGTTTGGATCAGCTCCCAAAACAGCACATTTCTCATTTGCATTTCCCTTCCTTATTCAAGATTAATTGATATGGTTCCCTGCTCAGTGCTGGAATGAAGGTGGGAGAATTCAACTCAGCTTAACCCCCAGTGTTGAAATTTGTGCAAGGAATACCTCCTTTTATTTTTCTAGCCTTTCTTCTTCTGCCCTGCTTCTCCAGGGAGCTGTTTGCGGAAGTGTTTTGATGTCATTCTATTTTTGCTAGCTTTTTCCTTGTCCATCCACCTCCGTTGGGTATAGGAACATTTAACATAGTTTTGTATCATTTCCATGTTGATCTTTCACACTGGCCTTTTATTTTAATGAATTACATGTATATTTTACTCATGAAAGTGGGCAAAATACAGCTTGAAAATGAGAGCAAAAAAACTAGATGGCCAAAGTGGACCAAGTCTGAATAGTTTTTGATGCACCACTGTTGCCATCTCTATTTTATCATTTATGTTATGGTTGCAGTTCAAGGCATCTTCTGAGATCAACCTTTGAATGCATTTAATTACATGTAGTAGTTCCCACATAGAAGAAAATGACAGAGGCAGTTTAGTCACTTGATGGTATGTGCTGCAGGAGTGTAGGTGTTTTGTGGTGCAGACAAAGAACAGCACTGATTTATATGACACTGTAGTAATACAATAAAGAAACTGATAAAGGAGAAGAACAGGCATTTTTGTGGTCCCAAACCTATTTAAGTAATGCAAGTTCTCATGCTGACCCCAACGTGGCTATGAATAGGAGGTAATTGCTAATATCATGAGGGTCTCCTGCCCTCATGATGAGCAGTAACTCTTAGCAATTGCAGTCTATGATTGCACTAGGTTCCTACAGTCAGGAGAACGGTCCCCTGGGTGAGATGTTTTTAGTGCACTGATCTCCTCTTTCCCTCAAATGAGGAAGAGGAGAAACATGGAAGCATGGGTAATGTAAGCAGCTTGTGTTTAGCTCTTGAGTTGAACACCATAGTAAGCCACCTATGCTGCTGGAGGGTTAAGAGTGAAAAGCACCACTCCACGTAGACTTGGAGGTACCACGAGAGTGTGTATTCTCATGATGCACAGCATCCATCCACCCATAACGCCTTGTGGAACTTGTTAGTCATAACATGAATAAAAAATATTTGGTTGGGGTTTTGTTTGGTTGGGGTTTTTTTTTGTTTGGGTTTTTTTTGTTTTGTTTTAGTTTGGTTTTATTTCTTCTTCTTATTGGTCATTATTTTAAGGCAAATACAGGTCCTCAAAAGTATTCAGGTCTCCTCAGCCTCTCCTCACTCTTGCAGTGTTCAAAAGGGAGGTGGCAGTAACAGTTCAGTGATCTGTGTTAATGCTGAGTTAATGAGAAAACATATCCTGTCAAAACTATTCACATCCTGTTGTGAAAATCAATTCGATGAGATCTCTTAAAGACTTTTTCAAGCTTGACTGCGATTTGTCATTCTGCCTTCATGCTTCATTTCCTAATAAAAGTCACTGTAAAGACAATTTTCAGGAGCTTGTGCATAGCTTGAGCCAATAAGCACCATGGGCATGAGTGGAATGGGAAAGTGAAACACAAATCAAATAGGGATGGATGACAAAGACCATTGTTCCCATCTGTGCCCTACTTGTGTCTGGGGACCCCAGGCCCTTTTCTCTTTCACACATTTTCCCTCCCAAAATTCTTATGAGAGGTGGGATGTACCAGTACCCAAGCATAGCGTTCCATCTGTGGTACACCTTTTGTCTTCCCATGTAAGCAATGAGCCAGTGGCCAGGTTTATCCCAGATTTCTGTCTTTTCCTGGCTTTAGTAATAAATCTCAGAGCTTTCCTTCTCTATTGTCTTGGCTGTCGTGGAGATGCTCACATTTATCCTTTGCTGCCCTCTTTTGCTTTCTGACAGCCTGATACTTCAGCAGATTGATTTGGTGTGGCTCCTGAAGATTTTCTGGCAATACAATAAACAGAATTTTTCAAAAAAGAGATTTAGACACTGGTGGTACTTTTAAATGGTCTCGTGATCTTACTGGAGTTGCCTGGGACACCATCGGGGACATTCAGACCTGGAATAAGAGTATCTTCATTTAGAAATCTGACAAAACTGGTGTAAGGCACTAGTCACACCAGTATTGAGGCACTGTGATTTCTGTGTTCACTATGACCCTAAGAGCTGGTCTGTGCCCACTTCCCAGTCTCCAGGTACCAAACACACTGGGGCTCAGGGTCCTGCACAAGATCAAAACCATGGGTTCAGATAATTTTTGCAGACTGTGAACAGCACTGTCATTTTTGGCTTGCAATTTGACTGTAAGCAGGGGGTATTGAGACCTCACCCTCACCTGGAGTATTGGGAAAGACAGGTTTGCTGCCTGCCCCTTTGGGTGCCCCAGCTCTCAAATTCTTCATCTGGCACATGGGGCTGGAGCTGCTGGTAATGACCTCCTGGATGGCAGCTCCTTGCATCATACAATGCTGGTGCTGCCACTTTGGATACCAGGGATGTAGGCATTTGCTGAAATATTACAGGAATGTAAAAATTGGGCTTCCTGTCTGCAGGAAATTTTCTTTAGTGACTAAAAAAATCATTAAGTGAAATAAAAATGCCCTTTGGGTGATCAAGTGGGCATGGTGTGGTTCCCTCAGTTAGTAGGTGTCTCCTCCAGTTAGTAGGTCACTGCCATGTTTGCAACTCCCTTTTTGTGGGCTGGATGAAGACATTTTGTACCTGTTGGGGTAATTTACTGTTGCAGTGGTTGGTTTGGGTTCAGGCTGAGGTGACCTGTGAAAGGCTATGACTCTTGAGGCAGTGGAATAATAAAGTACAACCTCTCCTCCCCAGCTACCTGCCATGCTTTTTTTTTTTATCATCCAGTTATTTCTCATCACGTTAGAGCAGACAAACAGCTCTCCTGCATGACATGCCATGTTTCTCTCTTTTTTTTTTCTTCAATCCTCCTCCCTTTTTAACCATCTGCCAAATAAGATGATTCTTTCTTGAGTTTATCTGAATTTTTTTTACTTTTCTCATCCTCCACAGGCCATGCTTTGTCTTTGCAATATTAAATGGAGCTTTTCAATCTTGCAGATTTGGACTGGTCTCTTAGACCTGCAGAAACACACCTGTGCTAAGTTCAAGTTGTGCTTAACTTTGGAGTACAAGAGGGTTGCTCTGAGGTTACAAGAGAAGCAATTGGGTGCATTTTTTACAGCACAAATTCTCAAAAGTTCAAAAAAAATAAACAATTCTTATTCTGTTGGTATTTGATACTTTTGGAGGGCATTAGAGTGGCCAGTGTCCCCTTCCAGGGACAGAGACAAGCCTGTGGCATCTATTTCACAGATTCACAGATATTAGGGATTGGAAGGGACCTAGAAGATCATCTAGTCCAATCCCCCTGCCTGAGCAGAATCACCTAGACCAAGTCACCCAGGAACAGATCCAGGCGGGTCTTCAGTGTCTCCAGAGATGGAGACTCCACAACCCCCCTGGGCAGCTTGTTCCAGAGCTCTGTCACCCTCACTGAGAAAAAGTTCTTTCTTGTGTTTCCCTTAAACCTCTTGTGCTCCAACTTGCTCCCATTGCCTCTTGTCCTGTCATTGGATGACATTGAGAGAAGTCTGGCTCCATCCTCTCTACACTCACCCTTAACATATTTATAAACATTAATGAGGTCCCTCCTCAGTCTCCTCTTCTCCAGGCTAAAGAGCCCCAGCTCTCTCAGCCTCTCCTCATAAGGGAGATGCTCCATTCCCCTAATCATCTTGTTGGCCCTGTGTTGGACTCTCTCCAGCAAATCTCTATCTTTTTTGAACTGGGGTGTCCAAAACTGGACACAGTACTCGAGGTGGGGTCTCACCAGTGCAGAGTAGAGGGGGAGAAGAACCTCCCTTGACCTGCTGGCCACACTTCTCTTAATGCATCCCAGGATGCCATTGGCCTTCTTGGCCAATGCAAGGGCACATTGTTGGCTCATGGTCATCCCCCTGTCCACCAGGATCCCCAGGTCTCTTTCTCAGAGCTGCTCTCTAATAGATCAGCCCCCAGCCTGTACTGATCCATGGAGTTGTTGTGCCCCAGACGCAGCACCTTACACTTGCTCTTATTAAATTGCATTCAATTTCTCCCTGCCCAGCTCTCCAGCCTGTCCAGGTGTCTCTGGATGGCAGCACAGCCTGCTGCTGTGTCAGCCACTCCTCCCACTTTGGGGTCATCAGCAAACTTGCTGAGGCTGCTCTCTACCCCCTCATCCAGGTCATTGATGAATATATTGAATAATACTGGACCCAGTACTGACCCTTGGGGGACTCCACTAGTCACAGGCATCCAGCCAGACTCTGCTCCACTGACCACAACTCTCTGAGATCTTTTCTTTAACCACTTACCAATCCACCTTATTACATCGTAACTAAACCTACACTTCTCAAGCTTGGCTGTGAGGATCTCATGGGATTCTGTATCAAAAGCCTTGCTGAAGTCAAGGTATATAACATCTACTGCACTACCCTCATCTAACCATCTACTGATATCTTCATAAAAGGCCATCAGATTAGACAAGCATGATTTCCCCTTACGAAATCCATGCTGAATTTCTGAAAGCAGTAACACTCCCAGGTGGGATAAAATGATTAAGGGGTTTTAAAAGAGCCATTCACCATCTTAGTTGAGAATAAATAATCTTTAAGGGAGCACCTTTTTTAACCTTGGTGCTCTGCACAATATGAACCCATGACAGCTTTGGAAAAAATTCAGAGAAGCTGTACTCTCACGTGGAGTCAGCTGTCAGGGTAGTCTTTATTGAACTGAACATTGAGAAGTTGTTTCACAGAATCTAGAAATCATACAGCAACATTACATGTGAGTTCATACAGATAATTATGGGACAGGTCCATGACTAGCTTGCAGAGGCACATGCTTTATTTCTGCCCATAAAGCAAAGAGTGATGTAAAGCTCCTGGATGTAACACATCAGGTTTTGTCCATTGGTGCTGCAAGGAGAGGGGTTTATATGGAGTAAAACACTAAACAGAGTTCAAGCAGTGGTTTTAAATACTTCCATATATTTATTGCAACTCTATTTCCATATATTTCCAATATTTCCAACTACAGTTGTACCTCTGCAACATTTAACACATCTTCAATTGGCCTTTGCAATTTCTTTTCTTGATGGGGCAGGTTGAATGTTTGTGGACTATTGTTGCATTTGCACTGTGATTGTTTGTGGGGTATTCATTGTGTTTGTTTGGAATTTTGTTGGTTTTGTTAGTTGGGTTTTCATTTGTTTTGTTTGTGTGGTTTTTTCATTACATTTGTTTGGTTTCATTTTGTTTGGGTTTTTTTGAAAGCTCAGCTAGAACGATTCAACAAAGTAAGGTTGCAAAAGCATCTGACAATTACATATCCATCCTACTGAGCAGACATAGAACAAGCCACTCTTCTGTTAACGGGAGAAAATAAAATTCTTTCTGCATACTTCTGCTACATTTCAGCAGAGCAAAAAATATATATATATTTAAGGCACCATGGTAACAAAGAGTGGAACAAGCTTTGAGGTCATTGTACAGCACTGCAGACCCTGCAACAGGAGCTCACTGTAACATCTTTCAAAGTGTTCTCCTGGGGTCCATATGTGTAGACTGGTAAAGCTGTTAACATTCCCAATTAGGTTTTAATTTATCTTAGTTTCCTCAGCATTGCCATTAAAAGTCACACCGTACAGCCATTAAACCTTAACATTGCAGTTGCAGAGTTTTGTCAGGTGCTGGCCAAAAATCCATCTGTAGACAGGCAGCAGAAACTGGACTTTAATTCCAGCTTCTATTTTCTCTTTTTTTTTTTTTTTAAAAAAAAAAAGAAAAGTTTAAATGAGTCAGGAGAATTTACCCTGGACATCTGTTTGACGTATAATGTGAGGATATTTAAAAGTCTTTTAAGAAAAACAAATAAAGGCTTCCACATTCCCAAGGACAGAAACCATTTAATCTACTTGTACAGCCCTTTCAAGAATTTACCATTTTGGCAGAAGATATATGTCATTAAAGAAACAACCAATAAGATTTATTACAGCTAATTTATGTCCATAACAGCTAAGACATGTTTTTGGGTAGCAGAGCTCACCACGGGCAGTATTTTCCTTCCTGCACATTCTTATTGTTTTAGTTTATTACAGCAGCACGTCTTGTGAGATCATTTATTGCTTAGCATGATGGTATGACTGAGCCATTTATTATGGGGAGACATCAACACATTGAGTGAGATCACCCCGTTTCCTTGAGGTCAGTATACTGGAGGTGATGAAATAATGTATTTATCTACAATGTATTAGATGTGTTTAATTGACTGGGGATCAATTTTTGTTTAACCAACTGTGCTGATGAGGAAGTTTCTCGGTGTACTGCTGTGATGTTCCAAAACAGCCGTTAAAATAATTATCATAATATGGGACTGTGGGGCAGCCCCATAACACATGTTTGCAGCTTGAAGAGGATGGTTCTAGCAACTAAAAATATAAGCCAGATGGAAAAATCATCCAGCTCTGAGGGGAGAAAAACTCAACCTGTTGTAGGTTTTTTTATACATCAGGAACGGTACAGTAAATGTTTGGGATAACCCAAGTCACCAGTAGGTCTTTCCTGCCATTGGTGAACTTCTGACCTTATTTCCTTGGAGGGCTGTTAAAATGAAGTCAGAGGGCAAGCAGAGTTATTTGCAAGCACCGTTTTCACTTGTGTGGTCTAGAAAGTTAACACATTTCCCACCCCCCCCCTCCCACCCCCATTCCATGAGGCAGAGACAGTGATGAGGGAAAAGACAAGATAGTTCAATTAACTGTCTCCAGTTATCGGGTAATCTGGATCTGGCTGGGTGACATACATTCCTGGACTGGTGCTTCCCAAATGGTGTTTCCATCCCCCTGTGAGACCTGTTTACTTTTCTGAGGGCTGGTCATGATGTTTTATGAGATTTTGTGTCTCCCAGGCAGTGGGATGGTGAATCGTGACAGAGGGAGAGATTTGCTGGTTTGGCTTTTCAAATGGACGAGATGTCTCTGTTAAGGAGAGATTCCCTTTGTGGGTTCCCCCTGTGCTCACCCTCAACTTGTGGACTGGCCCATAGGGTGGCTCACAGGGTTCTGAGCATCTCAAGGCAGAAGAGTGTCACAATGGACAAGGTTCTTACTTCTGGAGTAAGGCTAGAGCTGTCAATATTTTTGACAAATTAGTATTAAAGTGACAGCTTACTTGGTAGCTGGACAATGAGTCAAAATAGAGCAAAATGAGCTAACAACCTGAAGTACATTCCATTATGTCAGAAGATCATCTGAGGGCAAGGTCTTGTGGGCTGCAGCTGTCCTGGAGGCTGCACCAGTTGCCTTCATTCTGTTGGCCATAGAATGCAACCTGTACTCATTTCTCCTTCTTGATGATTGCATCGTGAAGTGTGATCCTGGTGTTCCTAGGGTCTTGGCCTGAAACAAGCCTTGAGTGATTCCAGGGTATCACAATAATAATGTTGGCTATTGAAACCTAGCTGATGTTTTGGATGACTCTGTGGAAGATGGCACAGCATGGAGATGTTTCTCCATGGTCCTCTGCAAGGTGACACTTCTTATACCTCAGTTGAATTTGTAACCATCCTGCTCTTTTACAGGTTGGTGTCTATGACTCTGTTGTAGGGGAAAACGCAGCCAACTGCCTTTTTTCCTTATTAGTGTTACATAGGGTCACCCTGGGAAAAGAGAGACCAAAGAGCAAGTCTTGGTAGTTCTTCTCTTCTGTAAACACTCATTACTCCAGGCTTCTCTGTGGGTGGCCGATGTGAGCTGTGATGATCTGTACTTGACTATTGCTCAGAGCATCTGCTGTTGCAGGAGAAGCAGGACTGTTTCTGGAGGCCAGAGGCACAGGCAACAAGACTGAGGCTGAGTGGGGGGAGACTGTCCCACTCTGGGAGATAGGTTTCCTAGGGGGGACTGAGGCAAAGCAATACTAGAGATACCCACCAATGTCTCCATTCCCATGGCAAATGTAGTTAAGGAGAAGAAATCATTGGTCTTTAACTTTCTGTACTCCCTTCTTCCTTCAAAGCCATGCTTTTCTCCTCCACGTCTAATCACACACACTGGTGATGAATCAGTGTGGAAAGCAGTGGCAGCAGGCAACCCAAACCAGAGCTGATGGGTAAATAACAGGCAGCTCGTTTCATTTTATCACTGTGCTCCTGCAAACAGCAGACATATGTTCTCTGGCATAATACATCTTCACAGCCGAAGGTAGATCATACAAAACTCCAACTACTTTCAGCTGTTCCAGTGCGATGAAATGTTTCAGACATATGGTCCCAGGACTGATCCCTATATAGAAGGTGCCTGGAAATGGGGAGAAGGCTTTGGGAGTGAGTGATACATGTAAATGGATTTCCAGAGTTTAAGGCACATGGGAGGGCTTGAGATTTTTGGAGGTGGGGGGGAACCTGCTGCAAAGGTCATGATGCAGCAATTTGGGGATTTGGTGCTTGAGTATTTCCTAAGAAAAACCCAACAACCAAACAAACAAAAAATAAAAACAAAAAAGCCCACGCCAAAAAAAACCTTCATGTGTTGCAAAGGATGAGACCACTCTTCCTGTCCTAAAGTTCCAACTCTGGGTCTGTTCCCATTGGGAAAAAGCAACAGAGTAACAGCTTGCTAGGACATACAACAGGCAAAGGTAGCCTCACCTCTGGTTATCACCAAAACCTTGCAATCCCGATACCAGCACAGGGCATTTCAGCTTATTTGTACGCATGGGTTTGGGGAAAACCCTGGTGGTTTGGTGATCCACTGTATAAAAGAGATTAATTTTTCTGAGGGTTTGCAGAATTGTGATGCAAAATGCTCTCTCTTCATCTGTAGCAAGTGGTGTTTGGGTGAGTCTCTGCTGTAAGGAAGAAAATCAGGGCCAAGGAGTTGGCCTGGAGCATGAGATGGTGCCTGTTGAGTCCTGCTTTTCTTCCAGAAAAACCTGTCTAGGCCAAGCAGTTGGTTTAAGTGGGGGGAAGGGACTACAGATTTGACAGAAGATCTTTCTGTGATGCTTTAATGGTCTCTTATGATCGCAAAGATCACTGAAATGACCCAGTTTGGAGTGGGTGGTTACAAATTAGTCTGCATGCAGACCTTTCCTCTTGGCTTTGTAAATCCGAGAGGCTTGTGGCTTGAAGGTCTCAGCTGTGCTTTGATGAATCTGATTTCTCATCCAGATGCTCCAGTGATGCTCACTGGTCTGAAGGCAAGTTCTTAAATCGGGAACTGAATATTCCTGGGGCACACTTAAATCAGCTTTAAGTGACTTAATTCAACTCATGCTGATTCCTTATCAATTTAAATGACTCATTTAATCTAAACTTTAATGTCAATCAATCTTCCTACCTTGCCGCTCTCATCTTCTGAGACCAGAGAAATGGGATCCAGCTGTTTGCATTTAGGTCTGGGAATGGTTGCCAAGATGGATAAATGTGTTTTTTTCAGTGTGCAGTTATCCAAACATTCCAGGAGGTCAGCTTCTTGCATGGGGAGATGTGTGCCATGGCATCCCTGACAAATAGGACTGGAAGGGATGCAGAGATGTCTTCTCATCCAGCCCCACTGCAGAGCATCCTCAGACAGAGCAAGCCCCTTCCCAGTCGTTGCACCCAGGGTCTTCTCCAGCCATGAGTGATGGAGATCATGCTGCCAGCCTAAGCAAGCTCTTGTCAGGTTTCTATAACCATTGCAGAAGGTAACTGAGTATCAAATCAAAATCTTCTTTGCTACAACTTAAAACCATGACTTATTTATTTGACCACACAAATGCATAGAAGCTTCTTCCTTTCCATGTTGCAGTACCTCTTAATAAATTGTTATCCCATCTCATCTCATTTTTCTCCAAGCTGAACAACACAATTTGTTAATTCCTTCCTTGGGAGATGTGTTTTCCAGACTTCTGATCATTTCCGATGCTCTTCACTGGTGCTCTTTGCAAGATCTCTTCAGTGGGTCTGTATCTCTATTGGTTTGACAGCTGAACCACATCAAAGGGTAAGAACAAACCCACCACAAATAAAAATGCAAAATGAAGCATTAGGGGTTTTAGTAAAGTATGAAACCAGCATATAACTCCAGAAATTCTTTCCTGTGCAGATTCATCAGTTTCATAATTCTTCACTTCCAAAGCATTGATGCCCAACACTAGAGACCTGTATCACAAATGTTCTGAATAGATGGATGACAGTGGAGTCCCTGGACAGAGGAGGCCAGTGCTTAGCCCAGCAGGCTGCACTCCTTTCCTGCAGCCAAAGACTGAGAGTCAGGCAGCAAGTCATTAACTGAGGCTTGACAATAAAAACTTGTTGAATATTCCCATTGTCATCTTGAATTCCTGCTGTCACAGGTGGGAACTGTTGGAGAATATCCATAATCCCTCAGGGAAAGATCTGGTCATAGACTGGTTTGGGTTAGAAGGGACCTTTCAAGGTTATCTAGTTCAACCCTCCTCCAGTGAGTAGGGACATCTGCAACTAGAGCAGGTTGCTCAGAGCCAGCTTCACCTGGAATGGTTCCAGGGTTAAGGCAAATAAATTCTCCTGCTGATAAATCTATTACAAAAATGGCCAGTCAATTTAGGTATTTCAAAATCCCAAGAACAGTAGATTATGAAATTACCTCCACGGCCAATGTGAAGAATTAGGTGCCATGTGTATCACATCTTAAAAAAAAAAAAACCACAAAAAAACACCCCAGGGATTAAGTCATATAAGGTCTCACATCAGCCAAAACTGAACCATTATGTTAATATTGTTCATGGGGCAGTTTGAGAGGGCATGCTGAAGACCATAGGATGGCACAAATGCCTCCAGCTCTGCACCAGCCTGTGCTGTGTACCTCTCTGACCAGGGCTTTATTGAAACCCGAGAGCCCCCTTTCTCGGATGTATGGTGGACCTCCCAAAGCCAGTTTCAATTGTGGTCACAGCAAGAAGCCCACTTGAGCTGCAGTGCCCTGTCAGCCTGGCTCAGATATTTCTGAGATGGCACTTCGACTCCCTTCAACTCTCATCCTCTTTCTCTGGCATCCAAAAATTCCTTCTGAGCTGAAAATTGGCACATGTGGTCTTGGCTGAGTAAGAATGTTTTTCCATGGGGAAAATATATTAGGTTCATCTGGTTTTAATGCAGGGAATTGGTGGAGGGGGCGTGCATATGGGTACTGAAATGATTTAAATATCTTACACACACACACAGGCTTTTTTTGTTGTTTGTTTTTGTTTTGCCCTGAGCCATTGGAACATGAAACATTCCCTGGTTCAGGCTGAGAAAAGAGGCTGGTAAGGTGAACCATGACCATGTCTCCACACTGTGACTTTGTCACAGAGTAGATCCTCCTGATGATTCCTGAAGGATCTCAATGTATTATTTTAACTTTATCCAGGAAAGATGGAACAGTTCCCCATTAAGGATCAGGGGCATTTCTTTGTTACTACTGTCACCTTTTCTCTTGTGACAAAGGACTTAATTTTAGTTTCTTGTGCCCTGTAAGAGCATTTGGCACTGATGTCAGCCTCTGACATGGTTTTGGGTTTTGTGGCCTCCTGGAAATTGAATTATTGCTAAAAAGCAGGCTATGGCAGTGTCATCAAAGCATCCCTGCAAACCAGGATGGTTGGGATGTTCATATGGTATGATTGATTCCTGGATTTAGGACTTAGGTTAGATAAGCCATGTCCTGGAGCAATGATCTGGGGCTATTACCAGGACCCTAAGGAGGGAGCTGGTGAGGTTTACTGGGGTCACTGCCCCTGCTCCCTACAGGCTAGATTCCTTCTGGATGTTCCCAACAGCCTTCTGCTTTCCCAGTCCCATCTCCTTCTTATGAAGTCTCACTGCCTCCCTCAGCCCGCATCTTCCATAGCTTCTCCACCCTTAGCATGCAGTCTTATCTGTGATTTCTTATCAGCCACAGACCTAAAAATGAGTGGTTGTCTCGCTCTCTGCATCCACCGTTGGCATCTCTGAAGATTTATTCCTGTGATCACACTTGGGCTGCTCTGAAAGAAGATGGATTAATCTGCTGAGGAGGTCAGGGTTTTATAGGTTCTCCTCTGGTTCCTCTACAATTTTTCTCTGTCTTTCCTGATCTTAGGACTGCTTTGGTCTTGAGCAGAGCCTCATGTCCTGTGGCAATGTTCCTAGTGATGGATGCAAATGGGATTGGTTCTTTTTTTTTTTGTGGTTGCTGTTGTTGTTTTTCTTTGCTTTTAAGCCTAGAAAGGTGTATTCTATCTAGGATCCTAGATGTCTTGCTACAGGCTCTTCTGCAGACCTGCTGCATCTGCCAGATGCTTTTTCAAAGGATTTTGAAAAATGGGAGTAATGGCCTTAAAAAAAAAATGAAATGACACTTGGTCAGCTCCTTCAGGCCCAACTGCTGCGCAACGGCACAGCACAGGATCTTGGCCAAACTGGAGCCCAGCCAACTGCAAAGGAGTCTCAGCCATTTTATTTTTGGCAGGGCCAATTAAAATAGTGTAATTCTAATAGTTCTCCAAGACATATCATATTTTATTTGTGAGCTCTTACAATTTGAGGCTCTTTTCAATCTATGTGAAAAGTGGACAGTGCCATATTGTAAGGATAATTGTAGATTTGTGAGTTTCCTTTTTCATTCTGGTTTTTTTTTTTACAGTCAGAGCCCTAAACACTGCCTGGGCTATAATCAGCTACAAAACGGATCCATGTGCGATGCACATGGAAAAAGGGTTCTTCATCCTACCAGCATCGCTGTGCTCTGGAGCAGCCGGAACTTGGATTTCCACTCCAGAAAGGAGGAATTCTTGCCTTTCACATGTTGTTTTCATTCTTGATCAGAAAAGAGCAGGTTTATTTTTTGTGTGTTTTGTTTGCTGATTTTTTTTTTATTCCCCCTCCCCCCCACAACATTATGAAAATTTTCTTGGGTCAGTCAGAACTTCATTTAGACAAAAAGTGAATATTTGATTTTTGTATCAACTTTATTTTTATTTAGACGCTTCAAAAGGGGTTCCAAAGAGAGTATAAAGGTGCGTCCTGCTCTGGTATGTCCTCTTTGTTTCGGTGTTTTATAGCAAGTTTTCAGAAGCAGCCTGGTCTCAAAGTGCTATTTTTTTTTAATGAAATGGGAATCACTAATGGAAAACACCCCAAAAAAGCTTTTTGACAAACTTCAGTTATATTCTTCCCTGTTGCTCCTTCTGGTTTTAGATTACTGCTTGTACCGTAACTGGTATTTATTTAATACAGTGCTGTGTTTCTGAGTGGCTGGTGGGAGAAAGTATCTGTTTGGGAGAAGAGCATGTTAAAATCAGCGGAATTATTTGCTTTTTAAAGAAGTTAAAACCTGGGCTTGTGGGGAATCCTTGTGCTCCAGGCACACACATTGTGCACCCTTGGTCTCCCTTGGAAAGAAGGAAGTTCCCAAACTGTTTCAAACCTTCCCATCAGACCTCCCACAAATGATAACTTCTTGAAAGCCCAACCTTCTCCAAAGATATACATGGCTTCAAAAGGGAATCCCCTTCAATTATTAGAACCGTGCAGCCTCCCATCTGGATTGGAGCTCCAATAATAAGGGTCAGGACCTTGTCCATACATAGTAAAAAAAAATACTGTAAGAAAGCACTTTTTTAGTATTTCCAGATGTAGGGAGAACATTTTTCTTTTTGAAATACAATGAGAAAGCTTTGTCAAGTTTTTTTGGAAACAAATATATAGGAGAGCCCAGAAAAGTAAAACATTTTGCCAAATAGTAAAGACACGTTGGGGCAGGTGAGTTTAGGAGTTGGCAGCATGATGAGTTACTAAAGGCCAGATGATTTTTGAACTGTACTGTAAATGGGATTTATTTAAGTTGAATGGAGCATTTAAAATAGATGCATAGATTTTTTCAGGCCAGAAGGGATCATTAAATTTTCTAGGCTTTTCTCCAGTGTAACCTAAAGCCACTGAGTTTTCCTCTTGGTTACTCCTGAAGAAAACACAGATGAAAGAAAGAGCGAGAGAAAGAAAGAGAGAGAAAAAAAGAGAGAATTTCAATAGCTTGCATTTAGATGATGTTTTGGAAGATCTGCTTTAATCAGACTTTCTATTGCAACTTCAAAAGCTGTAAGGTCCACTCATTCAGATGGTCAGGCACCACATGCTTTGTTTCACATTTGGGTTTACCTGGCTTTAGCCTTCAGCTCTAACTTCTTTTTATCCTTTTTTTCTCCATGATTAAAAAAAAACAAACAAAAAAACAACAACCAAACCACAACTCTTTAAGCACATGGCATTTTTATTTCACAGAGGTGAAATACAATGCAACTTAATCAAATTGCCTCCTGATCATGTTTGTGGTAAGTAAAAAAGCTTATCCTCTGTGACTCCCTCTCTACTTTTAACTCAAGCCCTTGAAGGGTTCTTCTGGTTGTCCCTTGAATGACGTCACTCAAGAGTGATCTGAAGCTTGGGTACAGCTTTCTTTCAAAAATGTGCCCTGAGGAACAAAATACAATAACAAAGGCATTTCCCAGAGAAAAAGGAAGATAACTGCCTCTCTGCAGACAAGATAATGTTGCACACATTTGTCAGTTTCAGATAGGGATAACTGGACATACATGGAAAAAAAATCAATTTCCTTGAAAAATTAAAAGAAGATTTTTTATTTTTTTTTCAATGAGTTTGGAATTGCTCCTTGCCATTTTTTGTGTGGGTTTTTTTTTTTTTAAAGCAGCTGAAGTGGAAGCATTTTCTTAGGTTTGTTTTTATAAGGTTTTATGTTTCATTATAAACCACATGTTTTGCTTGGATTATTTTGTTCATGGGATTTCCCTCTGCCTTTGTTTTCCTCTTTTCCCATCTAAAGAACAGGGGAAAAAAATGGAAAGCAAGCAAATGAAAGATTTTATGCATTTTTAAGGGGAAGGACAAGGACATGATTCCTCTTTGAAAAACCAAGCAAAAAAAACCCAACAAAACCAAACAAACATTGGTTTCTTTAAAAGCCATTTTTGTTGGAAGAGAAAAAATAAAAAATGGAAAGCAAGCAAATGAAAGATTTTATGCATTTTTAAGGGGAAGGACAAGGACATGATTCCTCTTTGAAAAACCAAGCAAAAAAAACCCAACAAAACCAAACAAACATTGGTTTCTTTAAAAGCCATTTTTGTTGGAAGAGAANCTTCCCTGTTGCTCCTTCTGGTTTTAGATTACTGCTTGTACCGTAACTGGTATTTATTTAATACAGTGCTGTGTTTCTGAGTGGCTGGTGGGAGAAAGTATCTGTTTGGGAGAAGAGCATGTTAAAATCAGCGGAATTATTTGCTTTTTAAAGAAGTTAAAACCTGGGCTTGTGGGGAATCCTTGTGCTCCAGGCACACACATTGTGCACCCTTGGTCTCCCTTGGAAAGAAGGAAGTTCCCAAACTGTTTCAAACCTTCCCATCAGACCTCCCACAAATGATAACTTCTTGAAAGCCCAACCTTCTCCAAAGATATACATGGCTTCAAAAGGGAATCCCCTTCAATTATTAGAACCGTGCAGCCTCCCATCTGGATTGGAGCTCCAATAATAAGGGTCAGGACCTTGTCCATACATAGTAAAAAAAAATACTGTAAGAAAGCACTTTTTTAGTATTTCCAGATGTAGGGAGAACATTTTTCTTTTTGAAATACAATGAGAAAGCTTTGTCAAGTTTTTTTGGAAACAAATATATAGGAGAGCCCAGAAAAGTAAAACATTTTGCCAAATAGTAAAGACACGTTGGGGCAGGTGAGTTTAGGAGTTGGCAGCATGATGAGTTACTAAAGGCCAGATGATTTTTGAACTGTACTGTAAATGGGATTTATTTAAGTTGAATGGAGCATTTAAAATAGATGCATAGATTTTTTCAGGCCAGAAGGGATCATTAAATTTTCTAGGCTTTTCTCCAGTGTAACCTAAAGCCACTGAGTTTTCCTCTTGGTTACTCCTGAAGAAAACACAGATGAAAGAAAGAGCGAGAGAAAGAAAGAGAGAGAAAAAAAGAGAGAATTTCAATAGCTTGCATTTAGATGATGTTTTGGAAGATCTGCTTTAATCAGACTTTCTATTGCAACTTCAAAAGCTGTAAGGTCCACTCATTCAGATGGTCAGGCACCACATGCTTTGTTTCACATTTGGGTTTACCTGGCTTTAGCCTTCAGCTCTAACTTCTTTTTATCCTTTTTTTCTCCATGATTAAAAAAAAACAAACAAAAAAACAACAACCAAACCACAACTCTTTAAGCACATGGCATTTTTATTTCACAGAGGTGAAATACAATGCAACTTAATCAAATTGCCTCCTGATCATGTTTGTGGTAAGTAAAAAAGCTTATCCTCTGTGACTCCCTCTCTACTTTTAACTCAAGCCCTTGAAGGGTTCTTCTGGTTGTCCCTTGAATGACGTCACTCAAGAGTGATCTGAAGCTTGGGTACAGCTTTCTTTCAAAAATGTGCCCTGAGGAACAAAATACAATAACAAAGGCATTTCCCAGAGAAAAAGGAAGATAACTGCCTCTCTGCAGACAAGATAATGTTGCACACATTTGTCAGTTTCAGATAGGGATAACTGGACATACATGGAAAAAAAATCAATTTCCTTGAAAAATTAAAAGAAGATTTTTTATTTTTTTTTCAATGAGTTTGGAATTGCTCCTTGCCATTTTTTGTGTGGGTTTTTTTTTTTTTAAAGCAGCTGAAGTGGAAGCATTTTCTTAGGTTTGTTTTTATAAGGTTTTATGTTTCATTATAAACCACATGTTTTGCTTGGATTATTTTGTTCATGGGATTTCCCTCTGCCTTTGTTTTCCTCTTTTCCCATCTAAAGAACAGGGGAAAAAAATGGAAAGCAAGCAAATGAAAGATTTTATGCATTTTTAAGGGGAAGGACAAGGACATGATTCCTCTTTGAAAAACCAAGCAAAAAAAACCCAACAAAACCAAACAAACATTGGTTTCTTTAAAAGCCATTTTTGTTGGAAGAGAAAAAATAATCTTAAGGGTTTGGTTTTTTTTAACTTTCCCCCTTCTGCCTGCTCTATTTGAGCTGTGAAACCCAGAAGTAACATGGTCAGGGGTTTGTTCATCACCTTAAGGTGACAAAGAAGACTGTGCTTGTATGGAGATGATCTTTGTCTTCCTCCTTTGGTCATTTTGCCTCGAGCATATTCTTGCCCTTAATACCAAGCTTGAGCTAGGGCATAGGAGATTTTCTCTGATGTGGCCTGGTTAATATTTGGGAAAGTTTCATGTAAGCTTAATTCTGCCACTTTTGCTGCTCAGAAACAGAGCACACTGTCAGGATCACATCCCAGCAGCATTGTCCCTTTCCTTCCCCTGCTTCACAGGAGGAAACAAGTGTGGGATGCTGGAGCCAGCTGAACATCATGGTTGGTGCTAATCACACAGTTGAACACAAGTTATAAGTAGAACCTCTGCAGGTTGAAATATCCCCGGATTTATCAATTTTTTTGTCCTGAAAATTAGGATGGAGGCTTTATAGATGTGATCACACATTTTCAGTGCCATGGTAGTTTCTGAAAACGGGGCTGTGGAAAACTCAAATACATATGCAGTGCAAGGGCATGAAAGCAACCTGGTATAGTGCAAGGTCATTGATAAGGATGCCCTTGATATGACCAGCTTTGCCTGATGACTCTGGCAGTTCTGCACCTTGTTGTTGTAGGTAAGGCTCTACTGTGACAGCTGGTGGGGTGTGATCATGGTGGAGAGACAAGAAAATGTTGTAAGTGCTGTTTAAAAATGCTTATTTTGAGCCTAGGTGACTTCTTGCTTTTTAAGGTAAGATCAAGAGGCATGAAAGGACCTGCCAGGTCAGTGTGTTTATGGAAGTTCCATTTCCTGGAAGCATGGGACCTTAGGAGGTTTATTTAAAACCACCCTGTTTTTAGTCCATGTGGCTGCTGAGAAAAGCTCAACAATCTCTGTGGGATAGTGAGGCTCAAGAAACACTGGAGAGTGAAAAGAGGAGCCTTTCAACTGCCTTCATGATGCAGCTGATTCCATGAATGTTTGTGTCCTGACTCACCATTTTGAGTGCATTCAGACTTGGCAATGGCTTGTAAAGGCTGTATGGGATCTGATTCTTTCACAGAGGGTCTCCCTTTTGCTGGTGTTTTGCTTGGTTTGTGGATTTTGTTGGTTGAATTTTTTTTTTTATCTTTTTTTTTTTTTTTTTTTAATTTAAATGATCCTGGATGATTTCATGCTGTCATCAGCCAAATACTCTGGTCTCTTAGCTACTGACAAATTGTAGCAGAATATCTAAAGGAATATCAAAAACAAAGGGTGCCTTTTGCAACCTACAGTGAATAGTACTAACCTGTTGTTTCCAGAGTTTATTGTGGGTGGTTCATTTGTCTTTCCTGTTTCACACTGAATGGAGAAAAAAAAAAGTAAAATTTAGCAGTGTATAACTACTCACATTTAACAATGTCTGAAAAATTAATATGCTGTTTAAAAGTGCAGTTCAACTCACCTGAGACTTTCTCTGCCTCAATCCACCTCAGGCTGGGAAATGGATTAATCTGTGTTGTTAATAGAACTGGAGATGGCCTTCGTCTTCCTCCTTTGGTCATCTTTTGAAATCAAAATAATTACAACTTCCTGGCCTTTCAGCTTGTCACAGTCTTGCTAATTCTGGTGTAATCCAAGTGCTACTTAGTTTTGTTATATGTCAGCTATTTGGACCAAATTTGTGCTGATAAAAAATAATTGCTTTTTTATTTGCTTTTTATAATGTTTCACTTTTTTAAATTATTCACTTTTTTAACAACTAGCTGTTTTATTTATATTTTTTTGAATGTGAGGGTTTTGGCCTTTCTTTAACTTTATGCTAACTTAAAAAGGAACTCTGAGCTGTAATTCATTTTTTAATTATTTTTTAATTTATTCCCTTGTGTTGTATGCAGTTTATCTAGGCTTTATAATTTGTACCTTATGCTGGCTCTTGAAATAAATTTTAGTTTAGTTTCCAGAAGGAAACAAATGAAGCCACATTAATATATCAATTAATAATGCAAACAACTTCTCACCAATAACACGTGTGCTGCAGTGTGCATACATGTACATGCATGACCATAACTTAGATTGTATCTGAAAAACCAGCCCATGAGAAGTGTCATGGAATCATAGAATGGTGTGAGTGGGAAGGTACCATTAAAGGTCATCTAATCCAACCTCCTTATAGGGAGCAGGGACATCTGCAACCAGAGCAGGTTGCTCCAAGTCCCATCCAACCTGGCCTTTTGTGTCAGCCACCAGAGCTGCCAGAGCTGCAGCTGCTTTAGGCAGCATCCAGTTCAGGTTCCACTCTGCGGCTAAACCTTGCAAGTCCTTCCCAGATCTATCATGTTGCATTCCTGTGGGTCCTTTCTCCCTCATATCCAAGATCTTGGATGTGGTGACACTTCCTGCCCTTTCCCCATCTGCTCCCTCATGTCCTGTCCAGTGTCAGGTTAATGCATGCAACATCACCCATTGTGTTTTCTTCTCAAACTACAACCTTTTGAAATCTTCCTTCAAACACACCATGGTACCTGTGGAAGACGTAGCCTGTAGCTTTAAAAAAATGCAATTAATGCTGGTCTCAGATGCTCCTTTATTGCTTTTTATGTTATTTAAGGAGTGGGGGAAAAAAAAGTGAAACAAAGACCTAGCTGTATAGATTGTCATTTCACTTGGAGTGAGGCATTTGAGCTGGGAATTTGGTCTGTTGAGTCCAGAAGGTTAAATACCACATAGAAACAGTTTCTGCCTGTGTCAATGTATCTAATACTTAATTACAGAATAGTTATGTTTGCTAAAAGCTCAAACCGCACATCAGATGAGACCACGGAGGCTACAAGATGGAAAGGTATGCTGTCTGTTGATAAATCCACTGAAGAGGCACCGTTTGCACACACAGATGTGATGGCAACCACCATGGGAAGAGGTCACCAGTGGAATGGCCCCTACTGCTGGCTGAGGAGGAGGTTATCTACTGCTCCAGTCTGGCACTGCAACTTCTTATTGTGAATATTTTGACACTGGATTAGCTCAACAGCTCCATGCTTCTGTAAGACCTTCATGAGCTATGTCTTTGTCAGTGAGATCTGCTTGGTGGTGGATCACAGGAGGCAGCAGCAAGATTAACTTTGCCAAAACCACAACCCCCATGATATGTCAACCTAACTTTGCCCTTGTATGAATAGCCCATCTCCAGCAAGTATTCAACAAATGTCAGCCTATGGAAGGGATTTCCATAATCTTTGTCCATCCAGCAGTGGGACCAGCTGCGATCATTTGAAATGGTCCTTACCCAAATTCCTTCCAGGCTCAGACTGAATACATTTGGTCCAGTGGGAAGTGCTTGCCTCTTCTGTCTATGCTTTCTGACCTTTGTTGTTGTCAGTCTCTGTTACTGGGAAAACCCTTAACTCCCCAGAAGCTGATTTAGCTCCAGATCCTCATCTCAGAGGTGTGAAGGAATGGAGGGTTTTTAACACAGCCCTTCACCCCAAATTTTTCTGTAGCCTCCAAACCTCCAAGAAATGGCATATTTGTGATGCAGAGTGCAGGTAGAAGCAAAGGGAGCATGTTGCAGCATGCATTGAGTTGAATTTTTAACACAAGTGGTCGAGACGCAGTGGTTTAATTAACAACGAGCCACTTGATTCCGTGAGAGTTAAAAGAAATACCCGGATTTTTCTGCATTCCTCTCCTTTGACTTGTTTTTGGCCTGTCTGGTTGCCCAGCTGTGGATGCATTTCAAGCTTTGGATTGAAATATGGACAGTATGTTATTTAATCGGCACTTGTTTTATCTGCAATGATCTGTTTGAACTCTTTGTAGCATGCTGGATCTTGGCATGTTCAGACATGCTTCAAATATGCCATCTGGTTTAGAAAGCGAGTACCTGTTTCTTTCACGGTTGCACTCTGTATCCCATGGGGCAGGAGGTGAGGGGATTCTGCTTGTTTGCTTTGCTTTGCTGGGTTTTTTTGATTTAGGATTCCTCTAAGGACAGAGCCCTCTACTATCCTGGCTGGGAAAGCAGCACAAGGGCAGCAAAGAGCTGCAGGCAGACTGATGGGCAGACCTCAAAACCTTTTGGAAACCTGGTTCAGATCTGTGTACAAAAGTTGGGATGCTTTTCTGAAACTCATCCAAACATATCTGAGACTCTTTGGGTTAGGAATTGGGTTAAAACCCAGGAGAATAATCACTTTTCATTTTTTAATCCCCTCTCTGGCGTTTCTGTACTTACTGGTTCAGTCTGGGAACTCCAGTGAAAAATCATAATTCATGAGGGAACTAAAAAAATTCTCTCTCTGCTTTTGGAAGAAGGTAAGATGTCCAGATATGTAGTCATTGTGGATGGAAAAACAGCCTGAAGCCTGAAAACCCAACAGTTTCCTGCTCCACTGTGTGGACTGTAACTGGGACCTAAGCCATATCTGTAGGATGCAGATATGCCCCCCAATATAAGCCATCATCTCCTCATTCTCTGAAAGCTGTGGGTTTTTTTGGCTTTTTACCACCAGTAAATCACTCTCCTCTATTCATATACACACACACATGGGCCCTATGTCTGCATTGACAACTGCAGATCATTCAGCCTGGTGATCTGGGTGTCCTTCAACCTTGGGGTGGCTCCACCAGACCTTGTTGGAAGAAAATGTTTATCAAGCACAAGAGGCATGATCATAGAATCATTTTAATTGGAAGAGACTTTTAAGATCATCAAATCCAACTGGTAACCTAACACTGCCAAGAAGAATTGCTCCATTAAGGAAAGTTGGTGGCCTACCGCAAGGTGGCTGGTGCCACCAGCAAACTCAGATTGGCAGGATAGCCACCATTCCAGCTGTAAATCTCAAAACCTTTCCCTGCCCTGGCTGGAAAAAAAAAATACAAACAAACCAACAAAAAACCCCAGCCTGGAGCCAAACTGCACAGTCAAACCCAAAAATTATATTGGGTAGAAAAAAAAGCACCATCATTTTCTCCTAGCCCATGGCCCAAAGAGCATCTGTGCAATGCTAAAATTTTCTACTAAATCCTGCAGTACTGAGATATTAGCCCCAGGCAGCATTAATCAGCACCACATTGCTGAAGCGCTACTGATTTACCCTGTTACTGCCCAGCACACTGACCTGCCCCAGGGTTTTAATCAGAAGCAACTGAAGTATAGAGTCAATAAATTACTGTGCATTCTTTGATAGCCCAGCAAAGGTTTTCCCAGTTGAAGAGGTAGAACATCTGAAATAAAAACATCAAAATATGGCCTGCTGGTATTTTACCCCTTTCAGCCTCAGTTCATCAACAAGCCAGTAAAAGCCTCTGCAGATCCCTCCTGGCTGCTACTTATTCCCCACCTAATGAATGTGGAAATATCCATGGCAAGTGGAATTTATGGACAGAGGAATTCCAGTTACCATCATTTCATCCCCTCTGTAATAAGGTGCGCTCTGGCTGACAGCCCTGTAAAATACTGCCAGGTCACCAAAAAATTTAAAAAAAAAAACAAAACTGAAAAAAGCTTGTCAGAACCCATCCAGGCAGCACCCGCAGGGGAAAAAACACCTCGAAACCTCCAAAAGAAGTTTATAACATAGTTCAGCTCCTGTTCCTACCTAGGCCTATTCTTGAAGCCAAACGAAGGCAAACCAAATACTTAAATTAGTGGGCTCTATGACCTTGTCTTTTTTTTTCTCTTTTTTTCCAACATTCACTGACCTGTCATAATGCCAGGTGGGTATTAACTTACAGCTGACTCAGGCTAGAATACTTCCATGAAAGCTGTGGCAACTTGGAGGATTTCTCCTTTTTTGCCACTGCCAGTCTCTTCTCTGATGCTGTCACTGCTAAAGCACTTCATCACAGCAAAGCAATGCTT